>MU785239.1:6934-66916 GCA_026770625.1 Nicotiana glauca | reverse complement strand
TTTATACTCAGTTGCATGATGTTTGTTCTGCTTGTCCAATGCATGTTTCAATGAATAAATGAGCTTCTCATAAGCCACTTTACCCCGGGGATATTCAACACGAGCCTTCTCGTCCTCAACAATACATGCATACTCCTCATTCACACATGAATCATTATTTTTCCCAAACAAAATAGACTCAACAATAAGAATTTCCACAAGCGTAACTGCATCTTCATCATTCTCGCATACGTGTGGATAATTCACAACATTCTTTGGAATTGCATTGCGAGTCATGAAATCTCGAATATTCTTCAGATACACACCCTTCGACTTACCAAAATACCGGTTTAGAATAGTGCACTTTCGATTAATTGGGTTTTAAATATTATGTGCTGTTATCGGCAAATCACACATAATATGAAAGTCTTCAAGGGTGAAGGAAACATCATGCCCAAATATCTTGAAACTAATAGAGTCTCGATCATTCGTGAATATTCGAGAAAGACACAGACAATGAACCAATTTCATGCTGCATTTGATATTCTCCATAGCAATAATGTGTTTAAATGGACCATTACTAAGCTTAGCCTGTTGTGCAGGAGTCAAGAAAGATGCAATTAAACCCTTCAAATCATGGTTCCCCTTCCAATAACCCTTAGAGTTAAACCAATCTATAAACTCAAAATATCTTTGTCCTGATTTTGTAGGTAGAGGCTGAAGGACATAAGGACCTGGGACTACTACATGTAGTCTAGGATTTTTAACTGCTTTGCCTTCTTTAGCTACTTTAGGATCTTTAGGTGCTTTAGGAGCCATCTGTCAAAAAAAAGTAAAAGATACAAATAATAACATCAGGACATTATCAAAAAGATCATTTAAAACTTCAACAAACTAAGAAGGCTTAAGTTCGACAGGTGTAAAACAAAAAACATCAGCTGAAGGTTTTAATTTAATACTTAAAACTTCAGAAGGAGCCTGACAAAATTTAAAAAATGATATTGAACTAAAAAAACTTCGGCCAACCAGCTGAAGTTTTTTTATTATTACTCAAAAGCTTCAGCAGGAGGCTGAAGTTTTCCACATACCCTGGTTAAATTAAAAAAAATGCTATTGCACTAAAAAAACTTCGGCCAAGCAGCCGAATATTTTTGTTATTACTCAAAAACTTCAGCAGGATGCTGAAGTTTCCACATACAATGGCTAAATTAACAAAATGCTATTGCACTAAAAACATTTCGGCCAAGCAGCTGAAGTTTTTTTGTTATTACTCAAAAACTTCAGCAGGGGGCTGAAATTTCCACATACGATGGCTAAATTAAAAAAATGATATCGCACTAAAAAAACTTCGGCCAAGCAGCTGAAGTTTTTTTTGTTATTACTCAAAAACTTCAGCAGGGGGTTGAAGTTTCCACATACAATGGCTAAATTAAAAAAATGATATCGCACTAAAAAAAACTTCGGCCAAGCAGCTGAAGTTTTTTTGTTATTACTCAAAAACATCAGCAGGAAGCTGAAGTTTTCCACATACCCTGGTTAAATTAAAAAAATGCTATTGTACTAAAAAAACTTCAGCCAAGCAGTTGAAGTTTTTTTGTTATTACTCAAAAACTTCAGCAGGGGGCTGAAGTTTCCACATACAATGGCTAAATTAAAAAAATGATATCGCACTAAAAAAACTTCGGCCAACCAGCTGAAGTTTTTTATTTATTACTCAAAAACTTCAGCAGGAGGCTGAAGTTTTCCACATACCCTGGTTAAATTAAAAAAAATGCTATTGCACTAAATCGGCCAAGCAGCTGAAGTTTTTTTGTTATTACTCAAAAACTTCAGCAGGGGGCTGGAGTTTCCACATACAATGGCTAAATTAAAAAAATGATATCGCACTAAAAAAATTTCGGCCAACCAGCTGAAGTTTTTTATTTATTACTTAAAAACTTCAGGCAATTTTTTGTCTACACTGGCTAAATTAAAAAATTATATTGCACTAAAAACTTCGGCAAGAACAAAACATTCTGCCAAAAAAAAAAAACAAAAAATAAATTCAAATCCAAAAATATGCCAAAACATGAAAAAAAAACTTCAGCTCCTATCCTAATGTATCATTATCATATGTTTAACTCTGAAAATTTTTAAAAATTTGAACGTCAAATCACAGAAGAATTTAGAAATTACATTAACAATATGAACAACCTATCAAACTAAACCCTATCATAAATACATGAAATTCAAAACCCAAAATCAGAAATTAAATCATAAAACAAAACCTAGAAAGTTAATTCAATGTACCTGTGATTAAATCATAATATCGGAACAACGACAACTAGCAGTTGAAAATTCGAAAGAACGACAAAAACCGTTTGATTTCTGAGAAGAGCAAAGCGAAAAACGTGAATAACGGGAGAGAGAAACAGTAGAGCACTAGCGTATACTTGGAGAGAAAGTAGTCTTTTAATTAAAAAGGGTAAAATAGTCTTTTCAAATGGCTTTTAACAAAAAAGTGGGTATGTGTGCAAACAGAAAGACAAAGCGGGTACAGATTAAAAGGGGGCGCCCAAATAGGGCGCCCCTTGCAATTTTTATGTATTTCCATACAACCAAGTAAGTAAATTAACTAAGGTATTTTTTTTTCCAGAAAGCATAGGGGTTATATGCTTTTTGCCCTTTTAATAATTAACTGGACTCTCTCAACGTGCGTTACACGTTTATCTTGTATCGTTATTATAAAGTTTGTATTGCAAATTATTGCATTTTTATCATATGCATACTTTAAGAATTCTTCTTTTAGTTATAAGGGTATTTGAGCACACATTATTTGCAATTCAAGTGTTTGTTTATAATTTTATCTATTACTTCAACTTCAATTTTAAATTGAAAAAAGTTAGAACCTAAAAGTTGTTTTTGAGTATCTCACATATAGATGATATACCTGATATATATTCCTTTCATCCATTTTGATTGCTCTTTTGTTGTAAATATTGGTATCGCAAAAGTTGACCATAAAGTTGACCACGTAAGTAAATATGTTGCAGTAAATACAATCTATCACCGAAGATTGTCCCAACTCCTAACAGATAAAAGACTCGGGAAGAACATAGCACCCAGTGCATTTATAAATTGTTTTCCGTAAAAATGGCAACAACAATTAAATTTATAAATGGGACTCTAAAAATACGCGATCGATTCCCGAGCTAGTTTGGAAGAGTGGTTAGTGTTGAATATAGAGCAAAACAATAAAGATCTAATTGGACAAAATGATAATCAAATCAATAGGGGATGTTCCCGAGCTTAAAGCGAGCCAGGGTGATTAATGCCAAGCACGAAGTAAAGCAGTAAAGATCGAGCTAGACGGGCGATGTCGAACCAGTAGGGGACATTCCCGGGCTTGGAACAAGCCATTAGATACCTCGGGTCTAGGCTTCGAGCCTACCACGAGCCTATCGAAGATAGCCTTATCGAGGGTAGTTGGGAAAGGGATAACAGATAAGTATGAATATACAAAGCTTTATACCGTCAATTTTGATCTAAATGATGAAGAACAAATGAAGAACAATAAGATGTTAAGGTGACCTCGAGGTCGGAGAACACAAATAACATAGGAGAAAGAGAGAGAGAGAAAAATATTATTGGTTAGTGGAGAGTTGGAGCAGTATCCGTCCGTTATAAGGGGGGGTGAGTCCCCTTTATATAGGCGAGGAGACTCGATATAGTTCAATTGTATTAATTGTAAGAGTACAAGGATGGGACCTCTTGACGCAAGACCTTACAGTAGGCTCTAAATAGGCCGGATCCGCAAGGTGTAGCTATGTTCATAAGGGGCTTCCTCTTTCATTCTGGCTTCGGATCTTGCTTCCTTCGAGCTGGACCTCGACTAGCCCTGAGGCCGGGAACTCGATCGTGGCTTTCCACCCTCGGGGTCTCGAGGAAAACTTCCAAAATGTCATTGATAGCAAAAAAAATCAAGTCTTCTGATTTTTCCCGTACAGATAGTCTCCGCATTTCTCATGACAAAGTGATGGGAAACGATTCAAACACTCTACTTCTCGAGCTTCTCATTGGCGACATTATGATGGTGATTCAAATCGCGGCACAATCTTCTGCGATAGATGGTGTGTCTCGTAGGTCTCTATTCGATGTCCTGTTATTTCTGCTCCTCGAGAAGGAAATACTATCGTTGGTTCATTTTTTCAAGGGAGTAGTAATTACCTCCACCGGTCCACCTTCCAGGGCATTGATGATCGTGTTTGTTCTCCCCTATAACAGAGGGTGTCTTGTGACATTACATCCTTCATTTCAACACTTCCGCTGGTATGCTTTGCTTTGTCCTTCACATCATATTCTCTCACCTTTGATCATCATAACGAATGCTTTTTATCTCAGGACTGCCCGGAGAAGTTCCACCAGGCCACGTCGAAGCCTTCTGCGGAGGCCTCCCTTTGTGGAATACAATCATGCTGTTCTGATGTTGACATAGTCACCGAGATGTAGGCCGCTTCTGCTACCATTAGCCCGAGATGGCGATGGATAGAGAGTTGGTTTTACCTTCGCGTAGACAGCCATTCGAATTATGCACCGCTGCTCACTCTTCTACCTAGGCCTAGTGTGGCACTTCATTCCTAGGGATCTTTCGTGCCCAAGGAACTAAGTGGCACCGCCGGCCGTTCAGCCGAGGGGCCGCCGAAATTTCAAGCTTTGGCGGGCCATGTCTCTTTTCTTTGCCTCCTCCGCATCCCCTTCTTTTCCTTTCCTGCATCTTTCCTAATGGAGACCTCTTAGAGGATTGAGCTAGAAACTAATGGGAGGTGGAGGCCGAAGGAATCACTCTCGAGGATATGCGCCCGAGGGTGGGGTGCCCGGGTATGCTGATATCGGAGATGAACCTTCGGGGGCGAACCGAACACCACGGTTTCATCAAATGTACATCCTTCCGCTCCTCAGATTTAGGCGTAGATTCTTATAAGCCTTTGTCCCTTGTATATAATGACCCTTCGGGGGCTTTGTACTTGAATACTTCATAAATGAGAAATGAACTTTGTTGAACCTTGTTTTTGAATTTGCTCCTGCTTTCTGTATGCCTCCATGCCCTCCGAGGCTCTTCGAATGTACCATTCTACGTAGTCGACTGTTGATATTAATTCTGGATGTGAGTGTTTTTCTCTGATCTTTCACTGATCGACAGGGACTCGTTCCGATCCTATTATTATCCCTCGGGGCAACCTTGGGTCGGCCCGATATATCGGCGCCATAAGATTCTCCCGAGTTATGCCGGGTTCCAAGGCTTTCGGGGTACTGCCCTGGAAGTAGGCCATCTTTGGGTACCTCGAAGCCTTTATTGGTCTGGATGAAGACGATCCCTTCAGGCCAGATGAGATAGACTTTTGCTTCTCTTTCTGCGTTTTGCTTGCTCTTATGCCCCTTTTGTGGTTTTTGAATGCCTTCTTTCATTTATGGGCCGTCGTAGTCCGTCATAGTAGCTTGTTCTGGTCCCCAGCTATTTGGTCAGGCTATTCCCCGATCTTTTTTGTTGCACTTAAGCTTGCGAGGGACCGATCGGATAAGATCGAGTATTCGGGGCCTGCTGGTTCATTTGGAGATCAATCATCGAATACCGGGGCCTTCGGGAATGCTACCCTTGATGAAGGTCATCTTCGGGTACCTTGATGAGCCTTACTGACTTTGAAGTAGACAACCTTTTCAGAGAGTGTAAGGTTGGCTTCCGTTTGTGGAGTTTGCCTATGTTTGGGGCGCTTCTTCGGGACCTCATAGAGCTTTGGAGATCAGAGCTCCCAGGTTTACTCCTCCAGAGAGGTAATCGTGGGCCCAGGCTCATGCCTTGTGCCTGATACCGGTGCTTCGAAGCTCATCGTGACCCTGTTTTATGGGGGTTGGGGGCTCTGAACTCGAAACACTATCTTGAGTCATGGAGATAATTTGGGCGACTTACCGAGCTTAGCTATTTGTTAAAGAGCACCTCCCGGGTTGGGCATCAACCCATTAAATCATATTGAGGCTATTGGCTTCTTAGAGCTTTGCATCGGGCAGGCGACTTGCTGTTACCTCTTGCATATAAGAGGGGTGGCTTTGGCCTATTTGTGAGTATTCGCTATTTTTGGGAAGCCACTTTCCTATTTTGGCATAGGGCTGCCTATAATTTTAGAGTGCGAATGGCGTCGACGCTTTATTGCTTTGTTTTTCCAGTTCTGCCATAGTCATGGTGACCACCTCAGAGCTGGTACGACAAAGGGCGGAGATTACTGTCCACGATATCGGAGAGTCGAAGGATTTCGTTCTGGAGATGGCGTCTTTGATAAGAGAGGAACATCTGGAGATGGCGAGGCGATACTGCGAGTGGAGCAAGGGGGCGACACTGCAGGTGTTTTCCCCCGACGAAGGCATCGCGGACTCTACTGATGGGTTCTTGAGCGTGTATTTGTACCCTATTGCATTTGGCCATCTTGATAAGGTCATGCTTGACTTTTTCTTAAAGTATCGAGTTACTCTAGCGCAGATTCATCCGTCATTTTGGTGAACGGTGCTGATGATTAGATTCTTTGCGGAAAAGGCCAGACTTGAATTTTTGCTCGACCATCTCATCAGGATGTATCGGCCTTTCCACCATTGAGGGCTACTAACCTTGAGGGGTCGCTCGCCCATGCCCTTTGTTGTTGACGACGAGGAAGGCGGGGATCGAGAATGGGCCCGCTGGTTTGTCCGGGTTAGGACGATTGATATCATTCATGCAGAGTTCCTACCGTTCCCCAAAGAGTGGAACTATGCACATAAGTGGGGCGCTTTGCCATTCTTTCAGATTTTTTCCATAGCGAAAGTCGGCCAAATAACCAGTATTATTCCCTTTGTTGCAGCAACTTCGTGGATGCTGATTGAGTTCAAGATTTTCCCGGCTAGGTTTGAGAGCTGGTAACCTATTCGTCTTGTGACGAAAGCAGGTGGCGAGCTATGTCTCGCATCAAGTGGGGAGCGGATCATCAAGGTACGTGTGTATGTTTCTTTTCTTCTGCCGATGTGCAATTGAGGCTGCATTTTCCCAACTCATTTATGATAGATGCATTGTTTTTGTCGACGTTGAGCCGTTCCTTGGGGCGAGGCAGCATTCTTCCGGAGAGGAGATGGAGTTGTCGGCCTTTGAGCCGAGATATGGTAGTGATAAGAGGGTTCAGGACCCATTATGCGAAGGAGCTTCTAGTGGCATTGGACGGGCTCGTATTTATAAGGACGGGGTATCATCCGAGTCGGCTATCCCCAGGGTACCTGTTTCTCGGCTAACGGCATTGTCAGGAGTGTGTTCAGACTTGGAGAGATCTTGTCATCTTCATTTTGCGATGTGTTCGTGCATAATTCTTTCACATCCCGCATCCACCTTCCCTTATTGAATCTTTCCTGCATAGGCTTGCGATAGGCTCAAGTCCGAGTTGCTTCGTCAAAAGGCCAAGCTTCAGATGGTTCGGGATGAGGGAGAATCCCTTAGGCTTCTTTTCAAAGAGAAAGAAGTTGAGCTGCAACATTGTCGGTATGAGGCGTATCGGAGCTCGAACTATGAGAGCTATTTGGCGGAGCAGGTAACTTCCTGTAGTGCGTTCCTCGCATCTTTCTAATTTTGAGGCTAACTTCTTATTACCGTATAAGTTGCAGAAAAAGGAAGAGGCCTTGGAGTACATCAAAGGCGAGGTGAACCGTGTCAGGGCAACCTGCGAGGAATTAAAGGTCAAGGTGCAGACTCATGCTTTGGAGGAGATGAGCATCTCGACTAGGATCCCTGCCTTCGACCTGCAACTTAACTTGACCCATGATAATGCCAAAGTTCAGGCAGATGTGATCGATAGACTTGAGTCCAACCTTTTGAAGGTTAGGGCAGAGATAATCGAGGCCCCGACGGAAGCAGCGCTAAGCCAAACCAGGGCGGATCATGAGATGGAAATTTGTATAAAGGAGGCTGCTGATGCCCAATTCGAGTTAAGGCAAGCCCTTGATCGTGA
This sequence comes from Nicotiana glauca, assembly GCA_026770625.1. Taxonomy (NCBI): domain Eukaryota; kingdom Viridiplantae; phylum Streptophyta; class Magnoliopsida; order Solanales; family Solanaceae; genus Nicotiana; species Nicotiana glauca. The sequence goes on along the minus strand of MU785239.1, from coordinate 58,943 downwards.
AAAGAGGATTGAGGAATATGTTCGCTGCCGATCCCGAAGAGAAGTATTCGAGGAGGTCGAAGTGACAGGCTTTATCCTCTCAGAGGAATAGACTCAAGCAAGGGCGGACGAGAGTGACGCTTGGTCATTACTTGTGGACGTTACAGAGGGTGATTTAGATGGGTTGTAGCTCTTAGGCGCAAAATATAGATCCTATCGTTATGTAACCTGGTTTCCGGCACACGCAGGTAGTGCCCGCAGGCGGAGAATGTTTTCTTTCGTATGTAATATATACGAAGAATTTTTAAAGCATTATTTCTTCTGTACCTTCTTTCAGCTGTTGCTCTTGATTGTGTAGATTGGTTCATGGGATCGGTCCCTGAGCCGTGCTATGGATTGAACACCGATTGGCCTTTCGGCTTTTTCCCGTCTTCATGGGCAGTGGGTGATAACCCTATGTGCTCCCGGAACGAAGCTTTTTTGCGAGTGCATAGCCTGGGGTTCTGCCACGACAATTGATAGTGTCGTCGCGGCCGTGCTTTTAGGCGTATGGTGATTTAGTTATCCCCGGGCTCAGTCTCCAAGTTGGGATCCGACTCGAGCTTGATTCACACTTGAGCCTGTTTGGGCTGGTGTCAATGATTCCCATTCTATCCCCTTGGGCATTTGGGAATTTTTCACATCCAGTCTTCGAGTCGCATTGCGATTCGAGCTGTAATTGACCCTTTAATCTTCTCAGAGGTTCTGGCTGGAGGTAATGGCATCGACATCATGCCCTCGGGAATATTATGATTTTTGGGTCCAGTCTCCGAGTCGCATCGCGAATCGAGCCGTAATTAACCCTTTAATTTCGTTTGATTTTTTGGCCAGTGATGGTGGCACTTATTTTGTTTGGTCGTAGAGACCTTTTGATATGAGGCCCGGAGGCTTTGCTTAGCTGGCGACGATAGCACTTACGTTGTTTGGTGGCAGGGACCTTTTGATATGAGGCTCGGAGGCTTTGTTTAGTTTAACTATTTTGGATCTAGTCTCTGAATCGGTTTACGATCCGAGCTCACTTTAATCCTCAAGTTATCAATTTTCAAGTTGATGGTCTTAGAGACCTTTAGGTGTGAGGCCCGTAGACTTTGCTTAGCTAGTGACAATGGCACTTATGTTGTTTGATGTGAGGCCCGTAGGCTTTGTTTCCTCTCGTTAAGGTCTTATTGCTTGTTTTTGCTTGACCCGTTGTTATTTCTAAAAGAACCTCGATTTCAAGTCGTAGTCGGTGATGTTTCGAGCACCTTAGAAGGTTCATAGCTCGTAGGTTGAGTAGATCGACATTTTTGAGATTTTAGAGCTGACGTGGTCGGGACTCATTTTTTTGCCTGTTGAGGGAAGCCTATTTTTAACCGGTTCTTTCCGAAGTACATTCGGAGGATTTTTTAGCAATGGTCGGGCATCCCCGAGTCGTATTTTTGGGGCTGTTGCAGCTGTTTCGACCATAGTCGTGTGCATTTGGCAGTGGTCATTTTTGATCCCGAGAAGCAATTTTATGCGTCTACACCGAGGGTATGCCCTTTAGGGATTCTTACAAATGTGACGTGTAGCCTAAAACTGATGGATTTTTCATGCTTATTGAGGTCTTACAGTTTGTCATGCCTGTTGAGGTCTTACAGTTTATGGAGAATGGATCTATTTTTGCCGAGGCTGCCCATTAGGGTCTTATAATTTTGGATTTTCCAGTGCGTGGCAATTGGCGACAGTCTTAGAGTCCTCGAGTTTGCTTGAAGATAGCTTCTCGAGAGTTCAGAGATGTTTCCGGAGGCTTGATGAGTCCGGAGTTTCGACCCAGGGTTGCGCAAGTTTTCGGATTACTCATGGTGAGTCTCTGAATATATCAGATCATTCTAGGCCTGAATACTGCCTTTTGTAGTTTTGGGGCCATATAACGAGGGCTTTGTGAGCCCAGAACCTCGACCCTGGGGTTGTGAGGGTGCCAAATTGATTAAGTCCTTGAGCGTTTTGGGACTTATTTGATGGAGAAGTTTTTTGCTGAGGATAAAGCCGAAATAATTTTCTTCGAGGCGTTGAATGATTGGAAAATATTTTCTATTGCTCGGCGAAAATATAAGTTGCAAATACATATTGTTTTGTTGTCGTGAGCCTGGTCTACATGGGGGTGACTCCCCTGATTATCCGATATGCTTGTATGGTCCCATATTGGAAAATAGAGAGAGATTGTGGACTTGTTGGGTCACTTCCCGGGGGGACGTGCAGTCCTGCTAATAATTTTGTTGGCAGGACCCTCTTCCCGATAGAAATCTGATTGAGGGAGAATGCGCAGCGGCCCCGTGGCGACCGCAAATCCTCAAGCGGGGTCCAGAACTACTGAATATCTTGGCTGCCTGCCTTCGTACAGATTAGCAAGGAGAGAAGGAAAAAGGGAAATGATAAAAGGATGTTGTGTTCCTGGGAGTACGAGCTTCGGCAGTCGCATTGTTTGTCCGGCCAGGCCGGTGCCAAAGACGCGAGTGCTCTTACCCTTTGACTTCATTTGAGGGTAGCGTCAGTCATGGGCGTAAGGCGAGAAATCTCCTTCCATTGCTTGTAGTTAGATACTTTGGCTTTGCGTCTGCCCTGGAAATTCATGTCACGCCCCAAAATTCGAGGAGCGCGACCGGCGCTCAACCGAGTAAACCCGGCTGAGCAAGCCTGCTATATTTCCTTCTACCCAAACTAGTTCATAAATAAAGAGGGGATATTATCCCATTTAGTACAACGCAAGGAAATCTGCTGTTAGCAACCCTCATTTCATTCTTTGTAATTGCTTCATTTAGTTTTTCAAAATATTACCAGTTTACAAATTTAATGAAAAACATGCTTGTCAAGTACCAACATTTCTAGCCCGGACTTCCAACATCNAATGAAAAACATGCTTGTCAAGTACCAACATTTCTAGCCCGGACTCCCAACATCAACCTCCACCCACAATAGTCTACGAAGCCTCTAAATACAAGATAAAAGCAATAGAGAAATGACGGTAACAAGGCTCCGGCTATACCTCAAAATGTATTTAGAAAAAAAAAGGAACAAAAGATACATAACATGACCCCGGGATAGAGTGGGGCTCACCAACACAGCTGAATGAAAGTAGAGGAGGTGCTACCGCCGGTGGACTGGAGTACCTGCTGTAGAACCACCTACAATCATAACACGATTGTAGCGCCCCCGGCAAAAGGGACGTTAGTGCCGTCGAATAGCACTAGTATGTAAGGCTAAAAGTACTATTTCAGAGTAGAATATCCATACAAGCAAAGAATTCACTAACAATAAGTCAAGATCAACAATATTCTAACACCCAATTATGAAACATGTTGGTCCTCTACTTTATAAAAATAATATATATACTTTTTGTTTGGTTGGGAGATCTCTAGCACCGGTATAAGATTTACCACCGTCTTTGATAGCACGGAGTCCGATCACGACCCGATCGGCTAAGTCATCCCTTTTTAGAGACATATACCAAATCACAAATTTCCAGTTTTTAATTTCCCAGGTATCAAATTTCCAAATTTATTGATTTCCAGCACTATACCACCATGTGTGCGGCATGGCGTCCGATCACGGCCCGATCGGCTAAGCTGCCTTCCCACATATGCCGTGTGGGTTGGCGTTACCAAATTTCAATGTTGCCAAGATCATCCCAGTTAAGGGGAATAAGCTCGATGCACCCCTACACCGGCACGTGTAGTTTCAGGAATGAGTCTTATGACCCACCCTTCCTCGGTGTTGCTAAAGATACTCCCGAAAACATATTTGATTCAATTTAGTATTGCACACAATTGCAGTATAAATACAAGTATACAAATATGTCATAAACGCAACCATGCTTACCTCAATCTCTTTCACAATTTATAGATTCCCATTAGTATTTCCAGTCACCAACAACAACAGTATTTCCATGGCTCATTTGGCCATTCACAAGATTCTTTATTCCTGGCACGATGGCCGTATTAGGTTTTTCACATTTTCATCCCTTTATTTCCAAAGATCACCAGCCAATATCAATATACCAAATATTCCGGAAATTTTGTATTTTCAAATCCAACAGAGATAGAATTATCAAGCATAAAGGACTCTTCCCAAATAGGAATATACCAACCAACAATTTTATCACACCTTGAGCGGATCTTATCTGTAAGGCAAAGCATTATATAAAACAGCCACTTATGGGCGTAGTTCGGGTACAAGACCGTTAGGCCATTCTACTTTTGGAAGTTAGCTCATAAGATTTGGGACTATTTTATATTTATTTCACCTTTCCTTATTCGATTCATTTCCATATGTCATTACATCGCATCAACAAGTAGACAAAATCAACCAAGTCATTTAATACACACAATAGCAACTAGGAGCAGTAAATAGAGCAATTCTTCTCACCCAAATTAGCATGCTAACTTCTTTTGAGAGGCGACTCAGGACTATACAATTTTTGGTAGGTAAACCACACTTAAACTTACAAACAAATATGGAATTCACTTTCGAGAGAGAAAGTTTAGCCTACATACCTCGGTTGAGCTTTCCTTAAGTCCTACTATACTCCGAGACTCTTAGCAACGTCAATATCTTTTTGGAAGATGACCAAGGTTCCTTTCTTGACAAATCTTCAAGGTTTAAGCAAGATATTATGGAGAAATATTGAAGAACTCTTTGTCCCTCTAGGACCCCTTCTCTCTCTCTAAATGTATCAGAAAATCAGCCTAAAATGAAGGGTAGGGTGTAATATATCGACATGGGGTCGGGTTATAAAATTAGAAAATTGGAGCCCCGAGTCAAGTATGCGGTCGCATTTGCGATCGCAGAGTAAACATGCGGTCCGCATAATGGACCGCAGAATGCTCCCCAAAAACTAAACATTCTGACTCGGTCTGCGGTAAGAATGCGGTCCGCATTCATGTTCTGCGGTCGCAAAGTGCACCGCAAAACTGACCCTCGCACAAGTCAAAGGAAAATATGCGACGACTATGCGGTCCGCATTTCGATTATGTGACCGCATTTCGACCGCATTACTGACTTCAATTTTAACCAACAATCTGCCACACTCTGCGGCAGATATGCGGTCCGCATTTTAATTATGCAACCGCATTATGGACCGTATTTCTTGCATTTTGGAAACTTATTGTCTTTTTAATGCATTATTCAATCCAAAAAGGTCTGCGCTGCGGCTCGCAAGCTTGCCGCGAAGCGTATTTACTAATTTCTAACACATGATCCTAACTTGGCACCATGGGATCCGGGTTTTCGAGTAGGGATTTCACGGGGCCTTACAATTCACACCCGTGGAGGAATAAGGTTGGAATTGCATCGACGTATTCGTCATTGTCTTTTCAGAGCATCCGGACCCTGCGTCATCCGATGTAATTGCCCGAGCTCAGGAGGTCCGCACAGAGGGGGCAGTTTGGATGTTGTGGCAGCCGCCTCTGGGGACATATTAGCGGTTCCGCACGAGGGCAACATTGGTCCGGACTGTCCTACTGGCCTGGCCCGCCATTGTTGGTAAAACTTTGGCTAATATAACTGTAATCATTAATGTATGTTTTATTTAAAAACGAGCTTGAATCGAAAGAAGGGATTACCAATATGTTAAGGCGATGCCAAGGTGGAGTCTCGACGTCCTTTTTCCTCGGGCGAGAGGGTGTCCTCGGGAGTGCTCCCTGAGATCGTCCCTTTCTGGCAACAGGCACTTGCATTTTACATTCTTCGGATCTTGGCGGGGTGTTGCCATCCTTTAATGGTTGTGACGATATACCGTGTCTTTCTGGCTCTGCTTTGTTCGATTTCCCCTTATCCGTTGAGCTGGACCCGGGTTCGCTCGCTTGTCGATGCTTTGTGGTTGCCTTTGTTGGAATGCATAGTTTCTTCTTTTTTAGGTCCGTAACCTTGAGCATTTTGTCACTCTCATGGTGGGCAATAGTTTCCTTGGGGGAATTTTGGTTGAATTGGTCCGAGCCGCTAGGAGTTCTCGGTTTGACTTATGGTGACCATTATGCTTGGAACTGTAGCGTTGATGTCGAGCTCTATCGGGTGAGGTTTCTTTGCCGATTGCATCTCGTTGAATGTGGTACCATTGGAGGTTTCTTGTAGGTGTCGTCTTTGGGCTACCGCCCTATTGTTGCGAGATGCACCGTACCTCGGATCGTTTCTTCCGTTTGTACCATATGGATGATTGCTCCATTTGTTCGGTGTCGGCTTCCCCACAGAGGATCTGTCTGGATATGCCAATCCAGTGAGGGTTTCCTGAGGGTTATTCGCGGCTCTGACTCGGGTCCGGTGTTGGTCTCTAGTATATGACCAAACCTCGACCGGATATTCGACCAGGCCTCGCTCGAATTGCTCCGGAGCTGCTGGGTATACTTCGTTTGGGTTTTGGGCGAAGGCCTGTGCCACTCTACTATTCGGGACCACGAGTGGTATCGTTTGCCTTGTCGGATAGCGGGGTGCGGCTTTCTGTGATACTTTATTTCTTCTTCTTCCCTCGACCTTCGGTGCATTGACCCTCTTTGGCATTGCTTTGATGGCATTGCCGTGAGCTTCCATAGATCGTGTCAGTATGGTGAGCGGGTCCCCGAGATCTGATGTCGAACAATGATATCGCATCGCGGTCTCTTTCGGGGTAATTTCTTCAAATCTACTCATTGGGATGGGCCCGAGTTCTTCATTTTGGAGGTTGTTGTTCTCGAACAGGCGCGCGCGTGTGGTGATGTACTTGTGAGGACTTGAGGTCCCGTCATTCCGAGGGAGTTTTGTTGTTTCTGACTTCCGTGGAATGAGTCCCGGGATTGTCTCTCTAGGAAACAGTTGGTGTAGGAGCCTCCGCAAGCGTGAGTCGGTCTTTTCGATAATGTCTTCTAACCTCCTTATCATTACAGGGTAGATCGTTGACTCGTCGTCGCCCGATATCTCGGGTATTGGCTCGAAGCGATAAGATATTTTGGGTGCTATCAAGCCAAGAGTCTCCAAGCGGTTCTGTAGCTGAGAGATAGCCAAATGATGTTCCTGCAACATTTCAAAAATAATACGTAAGTTAAATTCCCGTTCTTCCCGGGATGGGATCGATCGGGTTTCCCGTCGGTTAGCGCGTTGGGTGCCGCCATCAAAGTGCAAGACTTCGTTACCCCGCTGTGCAGCGTACGAATCTATATCCACTCGGGCCGATCTGGATGCATTATCGGGGTCCTGCAGTGTCGCGCCAGCCATTAGGATGGCCATACTGGTCTCTTTGTGATTTTCGGGGTTATCGTCGATTTACCTTATCGAGCTGATCATTAACCTAAAATCGAAAGATCTTGGGCAAGAAAAAGTGTGAAAGATATCGTGCGTTTAAATGACGAAACTGGCAAGAAAATAATCACTATTATTTTTAGTCCCACGTTCGGCGCCAAACTGTTTACCGTGAAAGTGGTAAGAACAATTAAATTTGTAAATGAGACTCTAAAAATACGTGATCTATTCTCGAGCTAGTTTGGAAGAGTGATTAGTGTTGAATATAGAGTAAAACAATAAAGATCGAGTTGGCCAGAATGATAATCAAATCAGTAGGGGATGTTCCCGAGCTTAAAGCAAGCCAGGTAATTAATGCCAAGCACAGAGTAAAGCAGTAAGGATCGAGCTAGACAGGCGATAGTCGAACCAGTAGGGGACATTCCCAGGCTTGGAACAAGCCAGTAGATACCTCGGGGCCAGGCTTCGAGCCTACCACAGGACTATTGAAGATAGCCTTATTGAGAGTAGTTGGGAAAGGGATAACAGATAAGTATGAATATACAAAGCTTTATACCGTCAATCTTGAGATAAATGATGAAGAATAATAAGATGTTAAGGCGACCTCGAGGTCGGAGAACACAAATAACTTAGGAGAAAGAGAGAGAGAGAGAGAGCGATATTATTACTTAGTGGAGAGTTGGAGCAACATCTGTCCGTTACAAGGTGGGGTGAGTCCCCTTTATATAGGCGAGAGGACTCGATATAGTACAAGTGTATTAATTGTAAGAGTATAAGGATGGGACGTCTTGACACAAGACCTCACAGTAGGCTCCAGATAGGCCGGATCCGTCAGGTGTAGCTATGTGCATAAGGGGCTTCCTCTTTCATTCCGGCTTCGAATCTTGCTTCCTTCGAGCTGGACATCGACGAGCCTTGAGGTCGGAAACTCGATCGTGGCTTTCCACCCTCGGGGTCTTGAGGAAAACTTCTGAAATGTCATTGATAGCAAAAAAATCAAGTCTTCTAATTTTACCGCGTACATAAATACTATCAGTTGCTTGCCTCTACCTTCTTATCCGTTATTTCAGTGAACCAAACACATGTTTCAGTTGCTAATTCAATATTATTTTAGAATAGATTTGCTGAATCATACCTTGTCATAATACTTAACATGTACAGCATCATAAATATTGGTAGGTTGTTTCTCCATCTATGCAAAAGCTTCGCAAATAGTTATTCCCGAAATATTTACAAGCTTTAAGCCATATCACATACATGATCAACTAAACTAACTTGCAACTACTACAATTCAATAAAATGCCTCCAAAACTGAATAACTAATCAATCAATTTAGAAAATAAAACATAATAATACAAGTTTATCAACTTATCTAACAATAAAATTTTCAAATAAGTTACTTAAAATTAATAGCAAATCTATATTTATATATTCCAAAACAATTGCTAAATTATGAAATTAAGGACACAACTAAAAAGACACTTTTCAAATAAGTTGTTTAAATTAATATTAAAATTATATCAATATATGTTACCATAAACGTATATGCAACTATAAAAAGAAGGAGAAAGAGAAACAATGAGGATAATGCGATATTTAGAAGAATATCCATGTCCTTTAGATTGACACGATATCAAATATTTTTTCCTTTATGTGGTAATATTATATATTTATTCTATAAATTTCTAACGCGATTGTATGGAAGGAATGCAAAAGGGAGTTGTGACACGTAATTAAGTTTCAAAATTTATTACTTCATGGTGGAGAGGAAGAGAGAAAAATAACAATAAATAATAAAATATGAATGAAGAAACTTGAAATTTGATCTTATATTTATGCTCCTCATGACTTGATATATGTGACGACCTGGCCAGCCGTCATAAGAATTTACGCTCGATCCCCTAATAACTGCTTTCACGGCATTTATTTTTGCTATTTTGATTTGCCGGAATGTTCGGTTTTGAGTTTCGGAGAGTTTTGGGACGCTTAGTCCCTAAATGAGAGCTTAAGTGTTGGAAATTTGACTATAGTTGGAACAGTGTAAAGATGGCCTCAGAATGGAATTCTAATGATTTCATTAGCTTCGTTGGGTGGTTTCGAGCTTAGAGGCGTGTTCGGATTGTGTTTTGGAGGTCCGTAGCTAATTTAGGCTTGAAATACTGAAAGTCGAATTTTGAAGTTTCCGATTCGATAATGATATTTTGATCCAAGGGTCGGAATGGAATTCTGGAAGTTGGAGTAGCTCCGTAATGTTGAATGTGATGTGTGTGCAAAATTTCAGGTCATTCGGACGATGTTTGATAGACTTTTTGATCAAAACCATATTTTTAGAGTTTTGGAGTTCCTAGGCTTGAATCCGGGGTTGATTCGTCGTTTTGATATTGTTTTAGATGTTTTAAGGATTGGTATAAGTTTGGACTGTGGTATTAGAGTGGTTGGTGCCTTTTGTTGATGTCCCGGGGGCATCGGGATGGTTTCGAAAGATTTTCGGAAGGATTTAGAATTTGTTTGAGCAGCTTCAGTTGCTGGTTTTCTGTCATAACCGCACCTGCGGTTGGTTCCCACAGGTGCGTAGCCGAAGAAGCGGCATCTGCCATCGCAGAAGCAAAAATAGGGAGGTTCAGTAGGAGCCGCAAAAATGGGTGAGTTGCCACAGAAGTGGTACTGCATCTGCCTAAGTGGGGTCACAGGTATGGAAGGCGACCCTTATTCCGCAAAAGCACGACCGCAGGTGCGGATTAGCTGGGCAGAAACATATAAATTCTTGCCTTCACAAATTTGAGTTATTTTCAGCTCTTTTCAAATGGGAAAAAGCCTTGGGGAGCATTTTCAAGGGAGATTTTCAAAGGAGTTCATTGGGGTAAGGTCTTTGGTCCCTAAACTCGTTATTGGAGTGATTTTTATCATTATAAACATGAAAATTTAAGAAAAATTAGTGGTAATTTGGGGGTTAGGGCTTGACTAATTAGAGGCCTTTGAGTGATGATTTGAGGGATCAATTGATGTCCGATTTAGGTATGTCTGAACTCGTGAGAGTATGAGGATTCTGGAAATTTAAATTTTACTTGATTCCGAGATGTGGGCCCGAGGGGCATTTTAGTCATTTTACCTAATTTCGCGCTTTAGCTTAGAGTTTCTTTATAGAATCAGTTACTTGAAGTGTTATTTACATTATAAAATTGAATTGAAAAGATTTGGGCCATTTGAGTTGAGTACTCGTGGCAAGAACGTGGTCTCGGGTTGATTATTGAGCTGGTTCGAGGTATAATGGCTTGTCTAACCTTGTGAGAGGGACATTCCACTTAGGATTGGTATTGTGATAATTGAAATTCCTTGTACGTGAGGTGACGAGTGCATACTTGCTCTAAATTTTGAAAATCCCATTTTCATTAAAATAGCTTTAAATTGTGTTTTTTCCTTTCTTGCTTACGCTAATTGGAATTTAAACCTGCTGTTAGCCTAGAGAAGCATGTCTAATTGACTAAATTGCTCTATTTGCTTTAACTACCTTATTTGTATTACATGAAGCACGCTAGGTTAGAAATATCTATTTTACTTTGGTATGAAGTTAAGCTTAATTGAGTATTCCTTTTGCTATTATTGTGCGTTTTACTTTAGGACTATAGTAAGGCATTCCGGGAGATCCCCTGTATGTATTTATGATTGAGCAGAGGTGCGGGATACCGAGAGATCCCTGGCATGTATATTGAGGATACCAAGAGATCCTTAGCATATATTGAGGATACCAAGAGATCCTCGGGATACCAAGGGATCCCTAGCATATATTGAGGATACTAAGAGATCCTCGAGATACTGAGAGATCCCCTTTTATCATCCTTGTGATAGTTTTAGCCTCTGTTTCAGTTATTGAGTCCCTTACTTTCTCGTGTTGAATTATTTTTTTTTATTTAAATTATATTGCTTATCTTATTCTGTCATACCTTATAGTTTATTTTATCTTAGTAGGGCCCTGACCTTCCTCGTCACTACTCGACCGAGATTAGGCTTGGCACTTACTGAGTACCGCTGTGGTATACTCATGCACTATATGCGCATGTTTTTCATGTGCAGATCCAGGTACTTCGACTTAGTCCTATCACCCTTGAGGCGAGGCCACTGATCCAGACACTTCGAGGTATATCTATCACGTCCGCAGACCGAAGAGTCCTTTTCCATTCTATCTTGTAGTGATAGCCCTTCTATCTTTACTGTTGATGTAGACATTTCAGAGTTAGAGCATTTTTGTTATATTCGTAGCTTTTGATTCATGGGTTTCCGGATTTTTGAAGAAATATATTAGTTTTGAGAGTTAATATTGTGTACGCCGAGCGGTACTTTTAAACGTTGTTTTATTACACTATATCTGTTTTAAATTATTTTTCTTCCGCAAATTGGTTTATCTTCCATGTTTTAGGCTTGCCTAGTCATAAAGACTAGGTTCCGTCACAATAGTTCACGGAGGGCGAACCGGGGTCGTGACAAGTTGGTATCAGAGCTCTAGGTTCATAGGTGTCGTGAATCACAAGGTGGTTTATTAAAGTCTCGCTAATTGGTACAGAGACGTTTGTACATATCTACGAGAGGCTATGTAACTGTTAGGAAAATTTTTATTCATTTGATTTCCTTGTCGTGCGAGATTTTGATATCACAATTCTAAACTTCTGTCTTTTATTCTCTCACAGATGGTGAGGACACGCGTTACCCCTGATTATCAGGCACCCGCGCTCCCTATTACAGCCGTCAAAGATCGGGGCTGGGGTAGAGGCCGAGGACTCGCACGTGGTGTAGCCAGGGCACCCGCGCGAGCTGCCACCGAGGTACCACCAGCAGCTCCAGCCGAAGTCCAGGCACCTGATACACCTACTACAACTACCTCTCCAGTGCTTCAGGAGACTCTTGCGCGGTTCATGAGCACGTACACTGATAACTAGGGATTTTAATATATTTTATACTCCTTCTTGCTTAAGTTTTGATTAGAAATGTATACAAAATAGTCCTAAAAGCTCACAAGTTGTGCTTGATTGTAGGTTTGATCAACAAGGTGACAAGGTGTCAAAGATCAGCTCAAAAAGGAGTGAAACTTGCACAAGTACCAAGACAAGACAAAGCTTAGGCAAAACAGATCCACCACGGCGGCACACCGTTCTGTGCGGTCCGCACAAGTGAGGTTCAGAGAGGCTGTTATTCAGGCAAAAAGGCAATGCGGTCGCACGAGGTTTTGTGCGGTCCGCACTAGGATCAATATGGACGCACTCGATTTAGTGTGGTCTACAGAGAGAAGATTCAGAGAGTTGCCAGTTCCAAGTTTGAAGTTCAATGTGGTCCGCGCTCCATTTCAAGCGGACCGCACTAGAAGCCATCACGGCCGCACTCAATTTTGTGCGATCTGCATTGTCCAAGTTAAAAGAGCCGTTCATTCATATTCAGAGCCCTAGTGTGGCCGCACGTGATTTTGTGCAGTCCGTACTAACCCCGCAGGGGTATTTTTGTCTAGATTTTTCAGCTTAGTATAAATAGCTTCTTTTCCCATTTTTAGGTAAGCAGATAGTTTTTACTGAAGGCTGCGCTCGTGACATGGTTTATTTTAGCTGTTTTGAGTTGTTTTAGCTGTATTTCAACATTGGATCTTCAAGTTTCATTTAGTAATTAATTAATATGAGTTATTCTTCATCTATTTATTGTTTTCTTCTTTAATTATGAGCAGCTAGATCCATAAGCTAGGGTTGTGGCTCAACCCTAGTATGGGTAATTGATGGGTCTTGTATTTTAGGACTTGATTGACTATGAGTGTTTGATATTTGGACTAATTTCATGTTTAATTGCTGAATTAGTGGTTGCAAACAGTAGTTTGTGTTTAGTTGACTTTGACTCTTCTTGAGAAAGAGAGTCTAAGTCTCTGAAATTGGTTCAATAAGGAATTTGGCTGTACTCAAGAAATTGATAGTCCCAATTAAAGGGTTAAACCTAGAGATAATAATATCCGACTTGAACCTTGAATCTTGTGCAAATTTACATACCCAATTGATCTTGAGAAAGACAATTCGGGCAAAATCACTTGAACTAGCGAGAGGTATAGTGTGAGTAGAATCGGGTAACGGTTATATCATAATCCCCAAGTGTGACAATCTAGCTGTAGACTCAAGAATCCATCAATTGACCATCTAGGCGAAAGTCACTACCCTAGTGCCTTTTAATAATTTGAACAACTTGCAATAGTTTAGACTAAGTTTATTTTAGTTTAATTGAGCATTATAGTTTTATCAAATTAGAATCATAATAAAACCAAAAAAGTGTAGAAGTGCAATTTGGAGCAAATACACAACTCCGCTTTAGATAGACACCCAACTCCAATATCTTGCTCCCTGTGAAAATTGATCCCGACCTTAATCAGGTAAAAGCTGTTTCGCCCTCTTTCACTACTCAATAGTAGTGCAGGGTTGGTATCGATCAGTTTTTGGCAACATTGCCGGGGAGCTAACGGTTTTGGCTATTTATCTAAGTAGTGTTGTGTATTGTTCTTCTTTCCTTCGTTGTTATTAACTTGTGTGTGTCGCAACGTCAGGTACATAATGGCAGCAAATGTTAATTACCCACTTAGAAATGTGATTGTGGAGGAGGTAGAGGATGTCGGAAAAGATAAGGTGTCGCTTGTACCTCAAGGACAACGGAGAGGCTGCCAGGCCAATGCCAATGACAACGTTCCAGACCCTCCTTCGCCACCTCTAAGAGTGGTTCCTCGAGTGCTCCCAAATCAAGGCTATGCAAGTGCAATTGTCCCAACCCGAATTTAGGCGGGCAATTCCAAATTACTAATGTGATGCTGACATGATCAGCAGGGGTATTTTACGGGCGCTACCAGTCAAAATGCTTACAAACATCTCAAGGGGTTCGTGGATACCTGTTGGGAGAGCAAGAAAACTAATGTATCCGAGGATGCTCTCCGGTTGAGACTCTTCCCATTTTCATTTAGAGGGAAGATGTTGGATTGGCTTGAGCGACTTCCCAACCATTCTATCACTACTTGGGATGAGTTGAAGGACAAATTCATTGTGAAGTTCTTCTCACCAAGGCATATGGCCGCATTGCGGGATGAGATCCTGGCTTTCAAGCAGGAGCCCACCAAACAATTACATGATACTTGGGAGAGATATAGGACCATGGTAAAGGAATGCCCCAACAATGATATGATGGAGAATATGTTGCAACAAAACTTTATATTGGGGCATCAACACAACAAATCAATGTATAGTGAATCAGCTTGCTGGGGGTGATTTCATGAAGCTGACGTATGATGAAGCTTGTGCCATTCTTGACGAGATGGCTGACACGTCCTCCGCTTGGAAAAGTAGAGCCAATTGCCCCAGGGTGACCCCACAGTCACTCATTTGCACAAAGAAATACGTGATCATGGGCAGGCGATAGCTGAGTTGACAACAACCATGAACCAACTAGCAAAGGCACAGCTACAACAAGTTCATAATCCTCACCAAGTGAATGCCATGAAGGGTGTTAACATGGTAGTGAACCAAAGGAGACAAAACGGTGAACAGAACCAAGGGAGTTCGGATCAATTTGACAATGATGGTAGTGGATTCCAAAATGATGGATATGATGGGCAGAATGAAGAGATACAATATGTGAATAGTTATCAAGGCCAAAGAGGCAATTCTTCTAACGAACAACAATAATGGAGATCCCAAGGCAATTGGGGTAATCAAAACAAAGCAACATCAATTGGAAAAATCAAGAACAAGGGAACAACAATTGGGGAAACAATAATCAAAATCCAAATTGGGGCAATCAAAACAACAATCAGAGCAATCAAGAAAACTGGGGCAACAACAACAACCAGGGTGGATGGAACAATAACCAGGGAAATCAGGGGCAAGGATTTCAAAGGCTCCCAATATACCAACAATCGAGCAATCCACCACCTTTTCCATCCCAGGGTCCTAATTCTTCCAACAATAAAATGGGGAGAATTGAAATGATGTTTGAACAGAGGATGAAAAAGAATGCGGAATCCGATGCGCAATTAGCTTCTCACAACACTTCAATCTGGAATTTGGAGGTTCAGCTAGGCCAAATTTCATAGTCTTTGAATACTTGACCTAAGGGGGCTCTACCAAGTGATACGGTGGTTAACCCAAAAGGTGGGAACAATCATGTTATGGCGGTAATTACTAGGAGTAGATGAGGCGGTGATGTGAATGCCTCCAAACAAAAGAATGTTTTGGGTGATGAAGTTGAGTTGCAAGAAAATTAAGTTCCTTTGGTGGTTTAGAATGTATTTTATGAAAAAGTGAACGAAGAAGTGAGGGATAATATTCAAGATACCAAGGTGGAAACACAAAATAACATGAATCCGTCTAGGGAACACATAATCAACATGCCAGAGCCAGTTTGCCAAAATCCAAAGCACCTGTGCTTTTACCACCTCCACCTTATCCTCAAAGTCTAGCCAAGCAAAAAAATGAGAACAAGTTCAAAAAGTTCATTGACATGATGAAGAGCTTATCCATCAATGTGCCTCTGGTGGAGGCTTTGGACCAAATGTCTGGCTATGATAAATTCATGAAAGATTTGGTGACAAAGAAAAGATCCATGGATTGTGAAACTATTAAGATGACCCACCAAGTTAGTGCTATAGTCCATTCAATGGCTCCGAAGTTGGAGGATCCCGGTGCTTTCACTATCCCTTGCACAATTGGAAGTGCAGGCTTTGCTAAAGCTTTATGTGATTTAGGGGCAAGTATCAGCTTGATACCCTACTCAGTTTTCAAGACTTTGGGTATTGGGACACCAAGGCCGACTTCCATGAGATTGAAAATGGCGGATAGATCAATGAAACGACCATTAGGTATTGTTGATGATGTGCTTGTCGGGGTGGATAAATTTATCTTGCCAGCTGATTTTGTGATCTTGGATTGTGAGGTAGATTATGAAGTCCCGATCATATTGGGGAGACCTTTCCTTGCTACGGGGAAGGATCTAGTTGATGTGGAAGCAGGGGAACTCACTTTTTGGGTGGGTGATGAAAAGTTAAATGTGTGCAAGTTAATGAAACAACCCAATTGTACTGAAGTGTGCTCATTTGTGGACCTTGTCACTACTGTGATAAGATGATACTAGTGCAATGATCAATGCGGAAGACCCTCTGGAGGCCGTGTTGTTAAATATTGATATCAATGATGATGAGAGCCGAGTGGAGTGTGTGAATACTTTACATGGAATGGGCTCTTATTCTTATGAGCCTCAGAAACTCTCTTTGGATATTGAAAATAGAAAACCTGCTCCAACAAAGCCTTCAATTGAGTAACCTCTGGTGTTAGAGTTGAAGCCATTGCCTCCACACCTCAGGTATGAATTCTTAGGCCCTAGTTCAACTTTACCAGTTATTCTTTCCTCTTGTCTTACTAACATGCAGGTATATGCCACATTGGCGGTGCTCAACGGAAGAAGGCAATTGGATGGACTTTAGCTGACATTCGGGGAATAAGCCCCGCATTCTGTATGCAGAAGATTATTCTTGAAGACGATGCAAAATCTTCCTTGGAACATCAAAGGAGGTTGAACGAGGCAATGCAAGAAGTTGTGAAAAAGGAGGTGATCAAGTGGTTGGATGCCGAGGTTGTGTACCCTATCTCTGACAGCTTGTGGACTTCACCGGTGCAATATATGCCAAAGAAGGGTGGTTTTACCGTGGTGACCAATGATAAAATAAACTAATTCCTACCTAGACAGTTACCGGATGGAGGGTGTGCATGGATTACCGCTAGCTGAACAAGGTGACCCACAAGGATCACTACCCATTGCCATTCCTTGACCAAATGCTTGATCGTCTTACTGGGCGTGCATTTTATTATTTCTTGGACGGATTTTCTGGGTACAACCAAATATTTATTCTCTGGAGGATAAGGAGAAAACCACATTTACTTGTCCATATGGCACCTTTGCTTTTTCTCGGATGCCTTTCGGGTTGTGTAATGCACCGGCGACACTCTAACGGTGTATGATGGCCATTTTCACCGATATGGTGGAAGATATTTTTGGAGGTGTTCATGGACGACTTTAGTGTGGTGGGTGATTCATTTGATAAATATTTAAAAAATTTAGATAGAGAGTTGGCCTAGTGTGAAGACACCAATCTTGTGCTCAATCGGGAAAAATGCCACTACATGGTTGAGGAGGGCATAATGTTGGGTCATAAAATTTCGAAGCATGGCATAGAAGTCGAAAAGGCCAAAATAGAGGTGATTTCAAGGCTTCCTCCCCCAATTTTGTCAAGAGGGTTAGGAGTTTTCTTGGGTATACGGGGTTCTACCGGAGATTTATAAAAGATTTTTCGAAGGTAGTGAACCCTTTATGCAAGCTACTAGAAAAGGATGCCAAGTTCGTGTTCGATGAGGGGTGTGTGCAAGCATTTGAACTTCTCAAGCTTAATTTGACCACCACACTTATCATTACCGCACCCAAATGGAGTTTGCCTTTCGAGCTCATGTGTGACGCAAATAACATTGTGGTTGAGGCTGTTTTGAGTCAAAAAGTTAACAAAATGTTTCATCCGGTGTACTACGTGAGCAAGATAATGAATGAGGCTCAAAGGAACTACATGGTAATAGAGAAAGAGTTGTTGACTATAGTGTTCGTAATGGAAAAGTTTCGGCCATATCTCATGGGAGCCAAAGTTATAGTGCACACGGATCATGCAGCCCTTAGGTACTTGATGACAAACAAAGACTCCAAAGCTAGTCTGATGCGATGGGTCTTCTTACTTCAAGAGTTTGATTTAGAAATTGTGGACCGGAAAGGTTGTGAGAACCAAGTGGCGGACCACTTGTCCCGCTTGGAGGAGGAAGAAAGGCTGTGTGATGGCCTAGAGATCAATGATGCATTTCCCGATGGGCAACTACTTTCTATGTCAATGAGTAATATACCATGGTTTGCAGATGTTGCTAATTACCTTGTGACTAGCATCATCCCGTGTAAGCTCTCTTCTAACAAAATGAAGAAGCTCAAACGGGATCGTTTGGATTTCTATTGGGATGAGCTGTATTTGTTCAAGATTTGCACGGATGGTGTAATTCGAAGGTGTGTCCCGGAGGAAGAGCAATTGAGTATCTTGGAGGCTTTTCATTCCTCTCCCTATGGTAGCCATCATGGTGGGGCGAGGACGACTTCCAAAGTTCTTAGTTGTGGGTTTTATAGGCCAACTTTTTATATCTTGTGAAGAGATGTGACGAGTGTCAATGAGTAGGTGGAATTTCGAAGAAATATGAGATGCCTCTCAACACCATTCCTGAGGTTGATATCTTTGATGTATGGGACATTGATTTTATGGTCCCATTCTTTAGCTCGTGTGGGAACACCTACAATCTATCGGCGGTGGATTATGTTTCAAAAAGTGATCTAGGCCAACCCTGCATTACTATTGAATAACGAAAGAGGTCGAAGCAGCTTTTACCCGATTAAGGTCGGGATCAATTTTCACAGGGAGCTAGATATTGGAGTTGGGTGTCTATCTAAAGCGGAGTTGTGTATTTGCTCCAAATTGCACTTTAACACATTTTTGGTTTTGATTATGATTCTAATTTGATAAAACTACAATGCTCAATTAAACTAAAATAAACTATGTTTAAACTATTGCAAGTTGTTCAAATGATTAAAAGACACTAGGGTAGTGACTTCCGCCTAGATGGTCAATTGATGGATTCTTGAGTCTAAAGCTAGATAGCCACATTTGGGTAGTATGATATAACCGTTGCTCAATTCTACTCAATCTATACCTCTCGGTAGTTTAAGTGATTTTTGCCCGAATTGTCTTTCTCAAGATCAATTGGGCATGCAAATTTGCACAAGCAATCAAGGTTCAAGTCGGGTATTACTATCTTTAGGTTTAGCCATTTAATTTGGTCTATCAATTTCTTGAGTACACCCCAATTCCTTGTTGAACCAATTTCAGAGACTTAGACTCTCTTTCTCAAGAAGAGCCAAAGTCAACTAAACACAAACTAATGTTTGCAACCACTAATTCAGCATAAAACATGAAATTAGTCCAAATATCAAACACCCATAGTCAATCAAGCCCTAAAACACAAGATTTATACTACTTGAACGCTTTCATAGCCTAACAATGTTAAAATCCCTAGTCAACCATTTTGAGCATTAGTCCTTTTTCCTTCAAGAACCATGATACAAGCCTGTACCCGTTATAAAAGATACCCTCACTTGGCACCCGATCTTTCCTTAGCACATGGAAAAGTATAAGTTTCGGGGGATATACGATGATGGAAACAAAGTGTTAAAAAGGTACAAAATGAAAAAAAGGAATGGCAATGAAAAAAAAAGAAAAACAAAAAGACAAAAAGAATGCTCAATGTAGAAATGAATAAAAGGGATTCAAGAAAAGCAAAGAATAAAAGGTGTGGAAAATTGAGAAAGGAGAAAAGATTTGAAATGTATAATAAAGAGTGACAACGTGTATGTCTAACCCCTTACAAAGAAGTGAAATGACTCAAAAAGTCAAGTGAATTTGTGCCAAAAATGAAACAAAAGAAGTGCTTAAGGGAAGATGAAACCTACCTAGACCAAAAATTGCTTAACCGAAACCAAAAGCCTTCCCTATGTCTCCACAAAAGCCCTATATGATCTCTAGTTGAATGAAACTTAAATTAGTGGTGACTCACAAAAAGGGCAAGCAAATGGTACTTACAACGGGACTTGTGATTTTTCTTTGAGAGAGATAAGTGAATTTCAATTAACCTGGTTCTGAGTGCCACTATTCTAAAGGTAAGGTTTGCTTAGGGAGAGTTGAGGATGTGTGAGTTTGGATTCCACAATGACCAAAGTAATACAAAAAGTTCTTTGATGTGTTGAGTCAACTCTTGATTCTCTTGTGTCGCACTTGATCCATAGTTTTTAAAAGAGTAAATGTTGTTAATGATTCATTTGTATTAAGGGCAATTGTTAGTCCCAATTAATGCTAGATGAGGTCACTTTAGGACAGCTGAATTTTCTTGGATTTTTCCTTAAGTGGTGAGTCTTATTTTGCTTGCTTGAGGACAAGCAAAAGCTTAAGTTTGGGGGAGTTGATAACTAGGAATTTAGATACATTTTATAAACCATCTTGCATAAGTTTTGAGTAGAAATGTGTACAAAATAGTCCCAAAGGCTCACAAGTTGTGCTTGATTGCAGGTTTGATCAACAAGGTGACAACATTTCAAAGATCAGCTCAAAAAGGAGTGAAACTTGCGCAAGTACCAAGACAAAACAAAGCTCAGGCAAAACAGGGCAACCACGTCCGCACACCGTTCTGTGTGGTCCGTACAAGTGAGGTTTAGAGAGGTTATTATTCAAGCAAAAAGGCAATGCATTTGCACGAGGTTTTGTGCGGTATGCACTAGGATCAATGCGGCCGCACTTGATTTTGTGTGGTCCACAGAGAGAAGATTTAGAGAGTTACCAGTTCCAAGTTTAAAGCCAAATGCGGTCCGTGCTCCATTTTATACGGACCGCACTAGAAGCCACCACAGCCGCACTCGATAATGTGCGGTCCATATTGCCCAAGTTCAGAGAGTCGTTTATTCAAGTTCATAGCCCTAGTGTAGCCGCACGTGATTTTGTGTTGTCCGTACTAACCCCACAGGGGTATTTTTGTCCAAATTTTTTAGCTTAGTAGAAATTGCTTCTTATTCCATTTTTAAGTAAGCAGATAGTTTTTACTGAAGGTTGCGCTTGTGACTTGGGTTATTTTAGCTGTTTTGAGTAATTTTAGCTGTATTTCAACATTGAATCATCAAGTTTCATTTAGTAATAAATTAATAGGAGTTTTCTTCATCTATTTCTTTGTTTTCTTCTTTAATTATGAGCAGCTAGACCCATAAGCTAAGGTTTTGGCTCAACCCTAGTGTGAATAATTGATGAGTCTTGTATTTTAGGGCTTGATTGACTATGGGTGTTTGATATTTGAACTAATTTCATGTCTAATTTCTTAATTAGTGGTTGCAAACAATAGTTTGTGCTTAGTTGACTTTGACTCTTCTTGAGAACGAGAGTTTAAGTCTCTGAAATTGATTTGACAAGGATTTGGGGTATACTCAGGAAATTGATAGCCCCAACTAAACGGTTAAACCTAGAGATAGTAATATCCGACTTGAACCTTGATTGTTTGTGCAAATTCGCATGCCCAATTGACCTTCAGAAAGTCAATTCGGGCAAAATCTTGAACTACCGAGATGTATAGAGTGAGTAGAATCGAGCAACGGTTATATGATACTCCCTAAATCTGATAATCTAGCTTTAGACTCAAGAAATTGACCATATAGGCGGAAGTCACTACCCTAGTGCCTTTTAATCGTTTGAACAACTTGCAATAGTTTAACTTAGTTTATTTTAGTTTAATTGAGCATTGTAGTTTTATCAAATTAGAATCATAATCCAAACCAAAAATGCGTAGAAGTGCAATTTGGAGAAAATACACAACTATGCTTTAGATAGGCACCCAACTCCAATATCTAGCTCCCTATGGAAATCAATCTCTAGTCAGCCACAGGATGCTGCTCAAGAGTCTATCCAGGTCCAGGACTAGGTCCCAACAGCAGAGCTGCAGATCATAAGGAACCCGTCTGAGGTTATCAAGCATATTGAGGACCCAGGGACCACTCAGGATCCCATGCAGACAGATGAGCCATAGGGAGTTTATGTATCCTCTACCTTTTATTTTTTATGCTTATTTTACTTAGTTGGCATTGAGGACAGTGCCAATTTTTATTTGAGGGGGTAGGCCCTACTTTGATTTGATATGGATGTATGTATACATTTGACAGATTTTATGCTTTCTTTATTTTTCTTCTCTATTTTTCATCTTTGGTAGGTATATAATTTTGGTACTTCATTATATTCTTCGTACTTTTTACTTTGGGTCTGCATATAAAAGTTATGTTACATTGTACATTTTCATCCTCGTAATGTATATTCGATTAAAATCCCCTCTTGTACATATTCATTCTACTTTCCGCATTTTTCTTTTCCATAGCTTCTTATTTATGTACGTAGCTTCTTGTTTTGAACATTTACAATAAGCCTTTGGTTTTCTTAATGCCCGGGTTCTTTCCAAAGGTGGAGTTTATGTGAATCGGGTGGCTCTTCTCAATGATGGATGGCGTGACAACCTTCTTAAGGGTTTGAGTCTATTTTTCTTTTTTCTTTTAATAGTTAGTGGTTAAGGGTGCCTCAAGCAAAGCTTCACTTGGGCCTAGCACATTTTCCTTCGATCTCATGGTCAAAAACAAATTGTTGTGTTTAGGATGGTGAAAGTCGTGACCTTGAGACTCTTGTGCTGACCGATAATCATCAAGTGGTTTTTCGGGACCATTGTGTGCTCAAATCTTATCTAAGGTCATTGTGGGTCCCCGACTCTGTGTCTTTATCAATTCCATAGCTTGTGTGGTGAGAAATTGCATTGCAAGTCTAAGTCCCGAGCCATTGGTTTAAAACTTGCCTTGAATGTTTGTTGAGGCGAAATCCTAAGTGTAATTTGATTTGAGACATGACTATAGGGTACCTTTGATCCAAATGATAGTTTGAACACTTCCATAGCCTAAAAATTATAAAATCCCTAGTCAACCCTTTTAAGCCTTAGACCTTTTTCCTACAAGCCTGTAACCATTTTAAAAGATACCGTCTCTTGATACCCGATCTTTTCTTAGAACATGGTAAAAGTATCAGTTTGGGGGGAGAGACGAGGATGGCAACAAAGTGGGCAAAAGATACAAAATGAAGAAAAGGAAAGGCAATGGAAAATAAAGAAAAGCAAAAAGATAAAAAGAATGCTCAATGTAGAAATGAATAAAAGGGATTCAAGAAAAGCAAAGAATGAAAGGTGTGGAAAATTGAGAAAGGAGAAAAGATTTGAAATGTATAAGAAAGAGTGACAGTGTGTCTCTCTAACCCCTTAGAAAGAAGTGAAATGACTCAAAAAGTCAAGTGAATTTGTGCCAAAAATGAAACAAAAGAAGTGCTTACGGGAAGATGAAAGCTACCTAGGCCAAACATCGCTTACCCGGAACCAAAAGCCTTCACTATGTCTCCACAAAAGCCCTATATGATCTCTAGTTGAATGAAACTTAAATTAGTGGTGACTCACATAAGGGGCAAGCATATGGTACTTAGAGCCGGACTTGTGACTTTTCGTTGAGAGAGATAAGTGAATTTCCATTAACCTGGTTCTGAGTGCCACTATTCTAAAGGTGAGATTTGCTTAGGGAGAGCTGAGGATGTGTGAGTTTGGATTTCACAATGACCAAAGTAATAGAAATAGTTCTTTGATGTGTTGAATCAACTCTTAATGCTCTGGTGTCGTACTTGATCCATGCTGTTTAAAAGAGTAAATGTTTTTAATGATTCATTTGTATTGAGGGCAATTGTTAGTCCAAATTGATGCTAGATGAGGTCACTGTAGGACAACTAAATTTTCTTGGATTTTTCCTTAAAGGGTGAGTCTTGTTTTGTTTGCTTGAGGACAAGCAAAAGCTTAAGTTTGGGGGAGTTGATAACTAGGGATTTTTATACATTTTTTACACCTTCTTGCTTAAGTTTTGATTAGAAATGTGTACAAAATAGTCCCAAAGGCTCACAAGTTGTACTTGATTGCATGTTTGATCAATAAGGTGACAAGATGTCAAAGATTAGCTGAAAAAGTAGTGAAACTTGCACAAGTACCAAGACAAAACAAAGCTCAGGCAAAACAGGGCCACCGCGGCCGTACACCGTTCTATGCGGTCCACACAAGTGAGGTTCAGAGAGGCTGTTATTTGGGCAAAAAGGCAATGCGCCGCACAAGGTTTTGTGCAGTCTGCACTGGGATCAATACGGTCGCACTCGATTTAGTGCAGTACGCACAGGGAAGATTTAGAGAGATGAATAAAGCCCAATGCAGTCCGCGCTCCATTTCATGCGGACCGCACTAGAAGCCACTGCGGCCGCGCTCGATTTTGTGCGGTCCGCATTGCCCAAGTTCAAAGAGTCATTTATTCAAGTTCAGAGCCCTAGTGTGGCCGCACGTGATTTTGTGCTGTACGCACTAACCCTGCAGGGGTATTTTTGTCCAAATTTTTTGGCTTAGTATACATAGCTTCTTTTCTATGTTTAGGTAAGCAGATAGTTTGTACTGAAGGCTGTGCTCATGACTTGGGTTATTTTAGCTATTTTGAGTAATTTTAGTTGCATTTCAACATTGTATCGTCATGTTTCATTTAGTAATTATTTAATATGAGTCTTTCTTCATCTATTTCTTGTTTTCTTCTTTAATTATGAGCAGCTAGACCCATATGCTAGGGTTGTGGCTCAACCTTAGTGTGGGTAACTGATGGGTCTTGTGTTTAGGGCTTTATTGACTATTGGTGTTTGATATTTGTACTAATTCCATGTTTAGTTGCAAACACTAGTTTGTGTTTAGTTGACTTTGGTTCTTTTTGAGAAAGAGTGTCTAAGTCTCTGAAATTGGTTCAACAAGGAATTGTTCTGTACTCAAGAAATTGATAGTCCCAATTAAAGGGTTAAACCTAGAGATAGAAATACCCGACTTGAACCTTAATTGCCTGTGCAAATTTGCATACCTAATTGATCTTAAGAAAGTCAATTCGGGCAAAAATAATTGAACTACCGAGAGGTATAGATTGACTAGAATTGAGAAACGGTTATATCATACTCCCCAAATGCGACAATCTAGCTTTAGACTCAAGAATCCATCAATTGACCATCTAGGCGAAAGTCACTACCCTAGTGCCTTTTAATCATTTGAACAACTTGCAATAGTTTGAACTTAGTTTATTTTAGTTTAATTGAGCATTGTAGTTTTATAAAATTAGAATCATAATTAAAACCAAAAATGTGTAGAAGTGCAATTTGGAGCAAATACACAACTTCACTTTAGATAGACACCAAACTCTGATATCTAGCTCCCTATGGAAATCGATCCCGACCTTAATCGGGTAAAAGCTGCTTTGACCTCTTTTGCTACTTAATAGTAGTGCAGGATTGTCCTTGATCATGCACCACTCGTGCTCAGGCAGGGTTTCTTCCCTTGCCACAACCACATCTCAGGGTTGGGGAGGAGCATAGACTCCCGCAGCCCGCAATTCTGAGAAGTGTGTTCATGTTGATCGGGTCCTGGAGGTTATGCACGTACAACCTGCAGTCCCAGGTTAGCCCGAAGATAGGGCAACGACTTCAGAGGATGAGCAGTGGACTTGAGAGGTTCAAGAAGTATGATCCTCCTGTATTTGGTGGGTTAGCTTCAGATGATGCCTTGGGATTTCTAGAGAAGTGCTACCATATTCTCTATACCATGGGTATATCTGGATCGAGGGCGTTTTCCTTCACTACCTTCCAGCTTCGAGGAACCGCATATGAGTGGTGGCGCACTTATGAGTTAGACAGTCCGAACGATGCTGCTTCGCTAACTTGGACCCAATTTTCAGATGTATTCCTGAGAGAGTTTGTTCCTGAGAGGTGCATGGCGCTTCGAGTTTGAGCATTTGCGCCAGGGTGCTATGACTGCCTTAGAGTATGCTGTCTGTTACAATAGCTTGGCTAGACATGCACCAGCCTTGGATTCCACTATTCGCGAGAGGGTTCGCCAGTTTATTGAGGGGATTATTCCCAGCATCAGGTCTAGCATGGCTCGTGAGTTGGAGATGGACATTTCTTATCAGCAGGTGGTGAGCATTGCTCGTAGGATTGATGGTATGCATGTTAGGGAGAGAGAGGGGAGGGAGGCCAAGAGGTCTAGAGAGTCGAGCCATTTTTCTGTTGCCTATGCCCCAGCAACAGGTCATCATGGTATGAGTTATATGAGTCACCCCATTCATTCTGCTCTTCCAGCAGCCAGTGGTGCTCCAGCTTCTTCTAGGCCTCAGGAGCCTTATTATGCACCTCTGATTTCCAGCGCGCCTTCTATGCAGGGTGCTTTTAAAGGTCAGTCCAGCTGACCTGTCCTGAGCCCGTCACAACTGCCATGTCCTCCCAAAGCTTATTTTGAGTATGGTGACACATGCCATGTGGTGAGGGATTTCCCTAGACTTGGGAGAAGTGCGTCTCCACATACTTCTCAGCCATAGCATGCCCCGCAGAGTTCTCAGGCTATAGTTATAGCTCTAGTTGCTACCCTACCTACTCATCCAACCCGAGGTGGAGGTCGGGGAGGTAGAGTTCGCCCCAGAGGGGGAGTCCAGGCTTGATTCTATGCTTTTCATTCCCGTACCGAGGATGTTGCCTATAATTTCATCATCACAGGTACTATATTGGTTTGTCACAGAGATGCATCAGTTCTATTCATTCCAGGCTCCACTTATTCTTATGTGTCTTCTTGTTATGCTCTGCATTTGGGTGTACCTCGGGATTCTTTGAGTTTCCCTGTTTATATTTCTACTCTTATGGGACATTCTCTTGTTGTGGACCGCATTTATCGGTCATGTTTGGTTGCTCTTAGTGGTTTTGAGACCAGAGCCAATTTTTTGTTGCTCAGCATGGTTTATTTTGATATTATCTTGGGCATGGACTGGTTGTCGTCCCATTATGCTATTATTTATTTCCACGCCAAAATCGTGACGCTGGCTATGCCAGGTATATCGCGAGTTGAGTGGAGAGGTGCTTTAGATCACACTCCCAGTAGAGTTATTTATTTCCTTAAGTTTCAGCGTTTGGTTAAGAAGGGGTGACACGTATTTAGCTTGCGTGAGAGATATCAGTATTGATACCCCTTCCATTGATTCAGTCCTAGTAGTACGAAATATTTTTGATGTGTTTCCAGCTAAACTTTCGGGCATGCCGCCCGATAGAGATATTGATTTTGGAATTGATCTTTTGCTGGGCACTCAGCCAATTTCTATTCTTCCTTATCATATGGCTCCTCCTTAGTTGAAGGAGTTGAAGGATCAGTTATGGTAATTTCTTGATAAGCGCTTTATTCGGCCCAGTGTACCACCTTGGGCTGCTCCTGTCTTGTTTGTGAAAAAAAGGATAGTTCTATGCGTATGTTTATTTATTGTTGCCAGTTGAAAAAAGTTATAGTGAAGAAATATTATCCTTTGCCTCGTATTAATGATCTGTTTTACTAGCTATAGGGTGTACGAGTGTTCTCTAAGATTCACTTGCGTTCAGGGTACCATCAGTTGCAGATTCGGGAGCCAGATATCTCGAAGACGACTTTCAAGACTTGGTATGGTCATTATGAGTTCCTTCTTATGTTATTTGGGTTGACCAATGCCCAACAGCCTTTATGGGTTGGTTTGAGTCGGGTGAGGCTAGATTACTGGGCACAGACTTGGTTTAGGAGGCTTTGGAGAATGTTAAGATAATTCAGGATAGACTCCGTACGGCCCAGTCCAGATAGAAAAGTTACGCAGACCGAAAGGTTCGTGATGTTTCCTATATGGTTGGAGAGCGGGTTCTGCTTCGAGTTTCACCTATGAAGAGCGTTATGAGATTTGGGAAGAAAGGGAAGTTGAGTCCGAGGTTTATTGGACCTTTTGAGATATTGAGGCATGTTGGGGAAGTTGCTTATGAACTTTCCAGGAGTTCATCTGGTATTTCATGTTTGATGCTCCGGAGGTATCACGATAATCCGTCGTACGTGTTGGATTTCAGTTCAGTCCAGTTGGACAAGGTTCTACCATATGTTGAGAAGCCAGTGGAAATATTGGATAGGCAGGTTAAAAGAACATTGCATCAGTAAAGGTTCAGTGGTGGGGTCAGCCTGTGAAGGAGGCGACCTGGAAGATCGAGCAGGATATGCGCAACTATTACCATCATCTTTTCACTACTTCAGGTATGTCTCTATGCTCGTTTGAGGATGAACAAATATTTAAGTGTGGGAGAATGTGATGACCGGGCCGGTCGTCTTAAGAATTTATGCCCCGATACCCTAATAACTGCTTTCCCCATGTTTATTTCTACTATTCTGATTGGCCGAAATGTTCGATTTTTAGTTTCGGAGAGTTTTGGGACATTTAGTCCCTAAATGAGAGCTTAAGTGTTGGAAATTTGACCATAGTCGGAACAGTATGAAGACGGCCTCGGAATGGACTTTTGATGGTTTTGTTAGCTCTGTTGGGTGGTTTTGAGCTTAGGGGCGTGTTCGGATTGTGTTTCGGAGGTCCGTAGCTAATTTAGGCTTGAAAAGCCAAAAGTCAAATTTTGAAGTTTTCGATTCATTTGTGAGATTTTGATCCGAGGGCCGTAATGGAATTTCGGAGGTTGGAGTAGCTCCGTAATGTTGAATGTGATATGTGTGCAAAATTTCAGGTTATTCGGATGAGGTTTGATAGACTTTTTGATCAAAAGCATATTTTTAGAGTTTTGGAGTTCTTAGGCTTGAATCCATGGTTGATTCGCCGTTTTGATGTTGTTTTAGGTGTTTTATGGATTGGTATAAGTTTGGACAGTAGTATTAGACTTGTTGGTGCCTTTGGTTTAGGTCCTGGGGGCCTCGGGATGGTTTCGGAAGGTTGTCAGAAGGATTCTGAATTTGTTTGAGCAGCTTCATCTGCTGGTTTTCTGTCATAACCGCACCTGCGGTTGGGTCCCGCAGGTGCGTAGCCGCAGAAGCGCCATCTGCTATCCCAAAAGCGAAAATGGGGAGGTTCTGCAGGATCCACAAAAGCGGGTGAGTTACGCAAAAGCAGTACCACATATGCGTAAGTGGGGTCGCAGGTGCGGAAGGCTGAGTTTAAGTGAAATGTCGCAAGTGCAACCCTTGTTCCACAAGCGAGGGACCGTAGGTGCGGATTAGCTGGTCAGAAACATATAAATTCTTGCCTTCGTGAATTTGAGCTATTTTGACCTCTTTTCAAACGGGAAGAAGCCTTGGGGAGCATTTTCAAGGGAAATTTTCAGAGGAGTTCTTTGGGATAAGGTTTTTGGTCCCTAAACTCGTTATTGGAGTGATTTTTATCATTATAAACATGAAAATTTAAGGAAAATCGGTGGTAATTTGGGGGTTAGGGCTTGGCTAATTAGAGGCTTTTGAGTGATGATTTGAGGGACCAATTGAGGTCCGATTTTGGTACTTTTGGTACGACTGAACTCGTGAGAGTATGAAGATTCTGGAAATGTAAATTTTACCTGATTTTGAGACGTGGACCTGAGGGGACTTTTGGTTATTTTACCTAATTTCGCACATTGGCTTAGAATTTCTTTATAGAATCAATTGCTTAAAGTGTTATTTACTGTGTGAAATTGAATTTAATAGATTTGGTCCATTTGGAGTCGAATACTTGTGGCAAGAACGTGGTCTCGAGTTGATTATTGAGCTGGTTCGAGGTAAGTGGCTTGTTTAACCTTGTGTGGGGGACATTCCTCTTAGGATTGGTATTATGATACTTGAAATGCCTTGTACGTGAGGTGACGAGTGCGTACTTGCGCTAATTGTTGAAAATCCTATTTCCATTAAAATAGCTTTAAATTGTGTTTTTTCCTTTCTTTCTTTCACTACTTGGAATTTAAACTTGCTGTTAGCCTAGAGAAGCATGTCTAATTGACTCAATTGCTCTATTTGCTTTAACTGCCTTATTTGTATTACGTGAAGTATGCTAGGTTAGATATATCTATTTTACTTTGGTATGAAGTTTAGCTTAATTGAGTATTCTTTTTGCTATTGTTGTGTGTTTTACTTTGAGACTACGGGAAGGCATCCCGGGAGATCTCCTATATGTATTTATGATGGAGTTGAGGTGCGGGATACCGAGTGATCCCTGGCATATAGATTGAGTATACCAAGAGATCCTCGAGATACCAAAAAATCCCTAGCATATATTGAGGATACCAAGAGATCCCTAGCATATATTGAGGATACTAAGAGATCCTCTGGATACTGAGAGATCCCTAGTTATTATCCTTTTTATCGTTTTAGCCGTTGCTTCAGTTATTGAGTTCCTTACTTTCTCGTATTGAAGATCCCCAGTGATTATCCTTGTGATTGTTTTAGCCGTTGTTTCAGTTATTGATTTCCTTACTTTCTCGTATTGATTTCTTATTGTTATCTTTCAACTGTATTGCTTATCTTATTCTGTCATACCATATAGTTTTATTTTATCTCAGTAGAGCCCTGATCTTTTTCGTCACTACCCGACCGAGGTTAGGATTGGCACTTAGTGAGTACCGTTGTGGTGTACTCATGTCCCTTTCTGCGCATGTTTTTCATATGTAGATCTAGGTATTTCGACTTAGTCCTATCACTCTTGAGGCGAGGAGACTGCTCCAGAGACTTCGAGGTATACCCGCTGCGTCCGCAGACCGAGGAGTCCCTTTCCATTCTATCTTGTAGTGATAGCCTTTCTATCTTTTCTCTTATTATAGACATTCTGGAGTTAGAGCATTTTTATTACATTCGTAGCTTGTAATTTGTGGGTTTCCGGAGAAATATATTAGTATTGAGAGTTAATATTGTGTATGCCAAGCGTCACTTTTAAACACTATTTTGTTACACTATTTCTGTTTTAAATTATTTTTTTTCCGTAAATTGGTTTATCTTCCGCATTTTAGGCTTACCTAGTTTTAGAGACTACGTGCCGTCACGACGGTTCATGGAGGACGAACCGGGGTCGTGACAATATATTTCAAATTTGTAAAGTACCCGAACTTATCAATTCTGTTTGGTCATAGAGTGTCATGACCCCAGTTTTCCCTCCGTGAACATGTCGTGACGGCACCTAGTCTCTACGACAAGGTAAGCCAAACAATGTTGAAAATAAACCATAATTGCGGAAGAAAGTAAATAAAAATGAACTAGCAAAAACAAACGGTGTTTAAGGTGCCGCTCGACACCTGCCATAACAATTCTCGAATCTAATAACAGTCCCAAACCCCGGAAACTCACAAATCACAAGCTAAGGGATACATAAGAGGCTATGACTCTAGAATGACTATACAAAGGAAAAATATTGAGAGAACTATACTTATTACAGAAGATAGAAAGTGACTCTTCGGTCTATTGACGTAGCAGATATACCTCAAAGTCTTTACTGATATGCCTCCTTCCAAGATTGACGGAACTGAAGGGGAGTACCTGTATCTGCACAACAAAAATGTGCAGAAGAGTAGCATGAGCACACCACGGCGGTGCCCAGTAAGTATCAAGACTAACCTCGGTGGAGTAATGACGAGGAACAGTCAAGACACCTACTGGTCAAATAAACAATATAATGAAGGGGAACACAGAAATGGAATATATACATTTATGTAAAGACTGAACGAAATTACCAGTAATGCTAAAATCACGGTGAGGGAAAAGAACAACAAGTAAAGATGAAAATATAAGAAATGATGATACATAATGACGGCGAAAACACAATCCAAATCCTAAGGTCACGACACAGTAAGCGGAAAAACAAAACAACAACTCAGATCCTAAGATGATGTTTACATAAGGTCTTATTCCACTATTTCTGCTAGTTTACAAAATCTCGGATAAACCAAAACTCACGAAAGTCCCAGCATCCGAAATCTAACACTTGGCATCCCGTGCCCCATCAGTTTCACATTCATGCTGACAGCTAACTGACTAACTAGGGCCACTCTCACAAATATAATGGATAACGAGGGCATACCTCCACTTTTATAAAAAATCAAGAGGGATTCACCTCTAATAGGAGGGTTCAACTACGTGCATGCTGGTGCAAGTGTTCTAACAAGAATTCTACCAACTAGTAAACATGAAAAAGAGAACGAACCGAACGCACGATGTTTCCCCACAACTTCCAAGCGATAAAACTCATACAGGTGAGCAACCCACAATCATAACATTAAACAAAATAGAAATGCCTCTACAGGTTGTTACAATTCTTTACAATCAACCCCTGACATAGCCCACCTTATTTTGCCACGTGTGCAATTAATAACATAATACGTACAGTCTTATTTCGCCATACGTGCATCATAATATTCCCACCTTATTTCGCCACATGCGCAACCCACATATAAGCATATGCAACCTCGTGCATTGCAACATCAATAACCACACGGCAGAAACCTCGTGCCTCAACAATATCAATACCCGCACGGCAGAAACCTCGTCCCTCAACAATATCAATACCCGCACGGCGGAAACTCGTGCCTCAACAATATCAATACCTGCACGGCAGAAACCTCATGCCTCAACAATATCAATACCCACACAGCAGAAACCTCGTGCCTCAACAGTACCAAAACAACAAAATAAATGACAATATATATAGGAACAAGGCAAGGAAATCAACTCAGGTATTTCCATTCACCAAAAGACGGTGCAACTAGCTCACAAGGAATAACCGTAACAGAGAAATACTAAGTGCAATAAGAACAACTCGACAAGGGAGAAATAATACGGAACAACAATTCCATAATACTCAGTCCAAAAACAAGGAAGTTAATATGAATCGAATAATTACAATTAAGGAAAATATTAGCTAAACATGGAATATTTAACTTCTTTCCACTGAAGACCAATTAATTACATGAGAGATAGAAATAATGCTTTTCCAAATAAAGACAAGCAGTTAGGAATGATAATGTGACTATAGACAGGTAAATGTCTACAGTTTAACAAGTAAAAGTCAATTAGGCAAGAAGAATACACCAAAAGGGCAAATACATTCCAAGTAAGACATGTAGGGGTGAAACTAATAACAGGGAACTCAATCGTATCAAGAACAACTCCATATTCGGTGATTTCAAGGATCTAAGTACCTAAAAGGGACAATTTTCCACAAATAAATCCGAGCACGCACCCGTCACCTCGCGTACAAGGAATACAATCAACAAAGAAGACTCAAATCCTAAGGGGAAGTCCCCCACACAAGGTTAGGCAAGATACTTACCTCGAACCGGCTAAAATCAACTAGCAACCGCGTTCTTGCCACGAATACTCGACTCCAAATGGCCCGACTCTATTCAACTAAATCACACATTGTAAATAACATCTCAAGCAACTGATTCTACTATTTAATTCAAAGCTAAATCGCGAAATTAGGTAAAATAACCAAAATGCCCCTCAGGTCAACATCTCGGAATCAAATGAATTTAACCTTTTCAGAACCTTCGCACTCTCACGAGTCTAACCATATAAAAACCTCTTAAATCGGAGGTCAATCACCCCCTCAAAACCCAATAATTTGGTCTATGAAGTTCTACCTAATTTTTATTCAGAATCTGAAATTAAAGGATGAAATTAAGAGGAGATTCATGGAAATTGGTATAAATCGAGTGTGAAGCATTTAACCAAGTTTCTCAGGAGAAAATCCCTTCAAAAATCGCCAAAAACCGAGCTCTAGAAGTCAAAATGTGATAAAAATGGTGAAACCGTCGATTTGGGATGATTTATTCTGCCCAGACACATTTTCGCTTCTGCGGTCATTTAATTGCTTCCGCGGTACCGCTTATACGGTTCCAAGACCGCTTCTGCAGTTTGTATTGACCGCTCCACGGGCCGCTTCTGCGATGGAAATCTCACAGATGCGAGATCACTTCTGCGAAAGGTCGTCCGCTTCTGCCGAAAATTGGGGAACACTAGAGTCCGCTTCTGCGATTGCCCAAGTCGCTTCTACGGCTCTGCTTTTGTGGTTCCCAAGCCGCAGAAGCGGAAATACCAGAAGCCTTCAGCTGCTGCAACACTCTTCAACCCGAAAATGCCACGTTAGGCATCCAAAATACATCCGAGGCCCCCGGGACCCCATCTAATCACACTCACAAGTCATATAACTTAACATGGACTCGCTCGAAGTTCCAAATCACATAACACAACATCAAAACGACGAATCAAACCAAAAATCAAGCTTATGAACTTCCAAACCTTCAAATAACGAATCTCATGCAGAAACCCATCAATTCAACTCAGAATGAAGCCAAATTTTGCAGACAAGTCCAAAATAACATAACGGAGTTGTTCCATATCTTGGAA
Organism: Nicotiana glauca; assembly: GCA_026770625.1. Classification (NCBI taxonomy): domain Eukaryota; kingdom Viridiplantae; phylum Streptophyta; class Magnoliopsida; order Solanales; family Solanaceae; genus Nicotiana; species Nicotiana glauca. Next base: position 24,768 of record MU785239.1, on the reverse strand, counting down.
TTGCATTTCGACCCTCGGATAAAAAACTCATTATCGGACCGGAAACTTCAAAAATTCAAACTTTGGCATTTCAAGCCTAAAGGAGCTACGGGCTTCCAAAATATATTCCGAACATGCTCCCAACCCCGAAATTACCTAACAGAGCTAACGGAACCATCAGATTTCCATTCCGAGGTCGTCTTCATACTGTTCCAACTACGGACCACTTTCCAACACTTAAGCTCTCATTTAGGTTCTAAGTAACCCAAAACTCTCCGAAACTAAACACCGAACATCCCGACAAACCAAAGTAGCAGAAATGAACTTAGGGAAAGTAGTTAATAGGGAGTCGAGGCGTAAATTCTTAAGACGGCCGGTGGGGTCATCATATCCTCCTACACTTAAACATTCGTTTGTCCTCGAACGAGCATAGAGACATACCTGAAGTCCTCAAGTCACAGAGTGCGCACTTCCAACATACACATGCGGGTGATCCCATGTCACCCCAATTCACTTAAGCTTGACGACACCACCTTAGCTGAAATTTAGCCTTTCTAGCAATACCAGTAAGCCTTCAAGCCAAAATTTTCACCTTCTATACGTTTCCAAAAGACCCGATTCTAAATCCATATCTGGTATCAATCTCAACCAGCTACTTCAATACAAGCCAACACATACAGGGTACATAAACACAACATGACACAGCACACATAGGTCCACAATAACATTTCTGATAGCAATACCTACCTGAGATCAAATCCGTACCGGCCATAAGCCTCATATTCAATAGGAAACTCCTTTCAAATCTCCACAACATTGGCGATGATACAAACCACAAAAACCACATAAAAAATACCCGAATAACCAACTCTTAGCCAACACCAATAGGCACACACCCCACAAGCGAAAACTCAAGGAGCATAGAACAGAAACGACAGAATATGGGAAAGACACACATAAGGGAACTAGCAAACAAATTAAACTAGCACAATTTCTTCTAAGACACAAATCTACAAAAACATCTAATAAGAAAGAATAAAAGAATATAAAAGACTCACAAGGATCTTATACTGATATAACTCTCACCGCAGTACACGGCCCAGTCTTAACACATCAAATCGCCTGAAATCACGAGGGTCCCGACCTCAACACTAAAGCACAAGTAGGGCACACATCCACCCATCTAGAGGCTCTCACTAGATCAATTCTTTCTACAAATTACAACACAGGCTGGCTCCCATACCGATGGGGCATAGAAAATCACAGTTCACAACCAAGAATACTCAGAGATCACATCAGACCTACCAAAACTGACCATGAATTTACTACTAGCCTCATACGCTCGACAACAGCTAGAAACGGATGATAGACATGGCTACCACTCATAGAGCCTCCCAATAGGATAATCACATAAGCAAAGTGCAAAGCATGAAATGCACCCATAAATGGTACAACAATTAAGGGAACTCACCCCGACAAGCAGAACTGTGATGAACTATAGATAGCGCCCTCTATAACAAACTGGACTCGTACCTGAATGACATTAGCTGGTGCACCGGCCTCAAACCTATTACATGAAACACATCAACGAGCCGGGTCTCCCTCTCTTAGGCACCCTCTACCTGCCTGAACACCTCGCTGTGACACATTAGTCCGAAGTTTAGGACAATCTCTCACTATGTGGCTAGTATATCCACACTCAAAGCACCCTCTCTGCTGATGAGGCGGTGGGAACTGTGCGATACGGGTAATCCGAGACCCATGAACATCTGAATCACCATGCATAGCCTGAAGCTCAAACTGAACTGGCTGATCCGCGAAACCTCTACCATGATGCGCCCTGCCTCCAAAATAAGGACCAGTATATATCACCGGTGTACGAGGCCTCCTCGCCTCCTTAAACTCTACCAATCTTGTATGCTCTATCTTTTATGACCCTGTCTGCCCCCTCTCTCTCTAGCATGCATACCCTCTATCCTCCTAGCAATGTTCACCACCTACTGATACGGAATATCCATCTCCAACTCACGACCCATACTAGACCTGATGCTGGGAATAAGTCCCTTAATGAACCGGCGAACATTCACGCGAACCGTAGAAACCAAGGCTGAGGCATGTCTAGCCAAACTGGTGTAACGGACAACATATTCCGAGACGGTCATAGCACCCTGAAGCAAATGCTCAAACTTCGCGCGCCATGCATCCCTGAGGCTCTGAGGAACAAAATCTTGCAAAAATATATCTGAGAACTGGGTCCAAGTCAGTGAAGCTGCCTCATCTGGGCTGTCTAACTCATAGGTGCGCCACCAATCATAGGTGGCTCCTCGAAGCTGGAAGGTAGTGAAAGAAACCCCGCTCGATCTAGAAATACCAATAGTACAGAGAATGCGGTAACACTCATCAAGAAACCCCAAGGCATAGTCCGATGCCAATCCACGAAATACCGGAGGATCATACTTCTTGAACCTTTATAGTCTCATCTGCTCCTGTTCGAAAGCCGCTGCCATGCCCTCGGGCTGAACTGGTACTGCAAGCGGCGCATGAATAATCTTAGGGACCTGCTCAAAATGCACCCGCTGCTCCAGAGTACGGGCGGCGGAAGTCTATGCTGCTCCCCTGGCCTGGGTTATGGCTGCAGCAAGGGGAAGCAATACTGCCTGAGCCAAAGTGGTGTACACACTCATGAATCGTGCCAAAGTCTCCTGAAGGGCTGGAGTAGTAGTAGCTGTAGGTGTGTCAGGTGCCTGGACTTCGGCTGGATTTGCTGGTGGTACCTCGGCGGCCGTTCGCACAGGTGCTTTTGCCATACCACGTACGCGTCCTCGAACTCTACCCCGGCCCCGACCTCCGATGGCTGCAGTAGGGGGCGCGTGTGCGTGATCACCTCGAGTAGTACGTGTCCTCACCATCTGTGAGAGAGTAGAAGACATAGGTTTAGGATGGTGGATGTCAAAAATCTCACACGACAGGGAAATCAAATGAAGTGGAACTTTCCAAACAGTTCCATAGCCTCTCGCAGATAAGTACAGACGTCTCCGTACCGATCCACGAGACTCTAATAAATCAGCTTGTGATCTGTGACTCCTATGAACCTAGAGCTATGATACCAACTTGTCACGACACAAGTTCGCCCTCTGTGAACTTGTTGTGACGGCACCTAGTCCCTACGACTAGGTAAGCCTAACAATGTGGAAAATAAACCATAATTGTGGAAGAAATTAAATAAAACTGAACTAGCAAAAACAAACGGTGTTTAAGGTGCCGCTCGGCACCTACCACAACAATTCTCGAAGCTAACTACAGTCACAAAACTCGGAAACTCACAAATCACTAGCTAAGGGATACATAAGAGGCTCTGACTCAAGAATGACTATACAAAGGAAAAATCCTGAGAGAAATATACTTATTACAGAATATAGAAAGTGACTCTTCGGTCTGCGGACGTAGCAGATATACCTCGAAGTCTCTACCGATACGCCTCCTTCCAAGATTGACGGAACTGAAGGGGAATACCTGTATCTGCACAACAAAAATGTGCAGAAGAGTAGCATGAGCACACCACGGCAGTGCCCAGTAAGTATCAAGACAAACCTCGGTGGAGTAATGACGAGGAACAGTCAAGACACCTACTGGTCAAATAAACAATATAATGAGGGGAAACACAGAAATGACATATATACATTTATGTAAAGACTGAATGAAATTACCAGTAATGCTAAAATAACGGTGAGGGAAAAGAACAACAAGTAAAGATAAAAATATAAGAAATGATGATACATAATGACGGCGAAAACACAATCCAAATCCTAAGGTCACAACACAGTAAGTGGAAAAACAAAACAACAACTCAGATCCTACGATGATGTTTACATAAGGTCTTATTCCACTATTTCTGCTAGATTACAAAATCTCAGATAAACCAAAACTCACGAAAGTCCCAGCATATGAAATCTAACACTTGGCATCCCGTGCCCCATCAGTTTCACAGTCATGCTGACAGCTAACTGACTAACTAGGGCCACTCTCACAAATATAATGGATAACGAGGGCATACCTCCACTTTTATAAAAAATCAGGAGGGATTCACCTCTAATAGGAGGGTTCAACTACGTGCATGCTGGTGCAAGTGTTTTAACAAGAATTCTACCAACTAGTAAACATGAAAAAGAGAACGAACCGAACGCATGATGGTTTCCCACAACTTCCAAGCGATAAAACTCATACAGGTGAGCAACCCACAATCATAACATTAAACAAAATAGAAATGCCACTACAGGTTGTTACAATTCTTTACAATCAACCCCTGACATGGCCCACCTTATTTCGCCACGTGTGCAATTAATAACATAATACGTACTGTCTTATTTTGCCACACGTGCATCATAATATTCCCACCTTATTTCGCCACATGTGCAATCCACATATAAGCATATGAAAATATCCCGCCTTATTATGCCGCATGTGCAATATATCCATAGCAACAGTAGCACGGAAAAGACCTTGTGCAACCCTTCAACAACAATCGCATGGCAGAAACCTCGTTCCTCAACAATATCAATACCTGCACGGCAGAAACCCATGCCTCAACAATATCAATACCCGCACGGCAGAAACCTCGTGCCTCAACAATATCAATACCCGCGCGGCAGAAACCTCATGCCTCAACAGTACCAAAATAATAAAATAAATGACAATATATATAGGAACAAGGCAAGGAAATCAACTCAGGTATTTCCGTTCACCAAAAGACAGTACAACTAGTTTACAAGGAATAACCGTAACAGATAAATACTAAGTGCAATAAGAACAACTCGACAAGGGAGAAATAATACGAAAAATTGATTCCATAATACTCAGTCCAACAACAAGGAAGTTAATATCAATCGAATAATTACAATTAAGGAAAATATCAGCTAAACATAGGATATCTAACTTCTTTCCACTAAAGACCAATTAATTACATGAGAGATAGAAATAATGCTTTTCTAAATAAAGACAAGCAGTAAGGAATGATAATGTGACTATAGAAGAGTAAATGTCTACAGTCTAACAATTAACAGTCAATTAGGCGACAAGAATACACCAAAGGGGCAAATATATTCCAAGTAAGACATGTAGGGGTGAAACTAATAACAGGAAACTCAATCGTATCAAGAACAACTCCATATTCGGTGATTTCAAAGATCTAAGGACCTAAAAGGGACAATTTTCTACAAATAAATCCGAGCACGCACTCGTCACCTCGCGTACAAGGAATACAATCAACAAAGAAGACTCAAATCCTAAGGGGAATTCTCCCACACAAGGTTAGGCAAGATACTTGCCTCGAACCGGCTAAAATCAACTAGCAAACGCGTTCTTGCCACGAGTACTCGACTCCAGATGACCCAAATCTATTCAATTAAATCACACATTGTAAATAATTTCTCAAGAAACAGATTCTACTATTTAATTCAAAGCTAAATCGTGAAATTAGGAAAAATAATCAAAACGCCCCTCAGACCAATGTCTCAGAATCAGATAAATTTAACATTTTCAGAACCCTCTTATTCTCACGAGTCTAACCATATAAAAACCTCTCAAATCGGAGGTCAAACACCCCCTCAAAATCCAATAATTTGGTCTATAAAGTTCTACCCAATTTTTATTCAGAATCTGAAATTAAAGGATGAAATTATGAGGAGATTCATGGAAATTGGTATAATCGAGTGGGAAACACTTACCCAAGTTTCTAATGTGAAAATCCCTTCAAAAATCAACAAGAACCGAGCGCTAGAAGTCAAAATGTGATAAAAATGGTGAAACCCTCGATTTGGGATGATTTATTCTGCCCAGGCGCATTTTTGATTCTGCGGTCATTTAACCGCTTCCGCGGTACCGCTTATGCGGTTCCAAGGCCGCTTCTGCGGTTTTCGTCGATTGCTCCAGGAGCCGCTTCAGCGATGGAAATCTCGCAGATGCGAGATCGCTTTTGCGAAAGGTCGTCCGCTTTTGCAGAAAATTGGGGAACACTAGAGTCCGCTTCTGCGATTTCCCAAGATGCTTTTGTGGTTCCCAAGCCGCAGAAGCGGAAATACCGGAAGCCTTCAGCTACTGCAACACTCTTCAACCCAAAAATATTCCGTTGGGCATCCGAAACACACCCGGGGCCCCCGGGACCCCATCTAATCACACACAAGTTATATAACCTAACATAGACTCGCTCGAATTTCCAAATCACATAACACAATATCGAAACGACGAATCAAACTAAAAATCTAGCTTATGAACTTCCAAATCTTCAAATAACGAATCTCATGCCGAAATCCATCAATTCAACTCAGAATGATGCCAAATTTTACAGAAAAGTCCAAAATAACATAACAGAATTGTTCCAAATCTCAGAATCGCATTTCGACCCTCGGATCAAAAACTCAGTATCGGACCAGAAACTTAAAAAATTCAAACTTCGGCATTTCAAGCCTAAATGAGCTACGGGCTTCCAAAATATATTCTGAATACGCTCCCAACCCCGAAATCACCTAATAGAACTAACAAAATCATCGAATTTCCATTCCGAGATCGTCTTCATACTGTTCCGACTACGGACCACTTTTTAACATTTAAGCTCTCATTTAGGGACTAAGTGTCCCAAAACTCTCCGAAACTCAATACCGAACGTCCCGACAAATCAAAGTAGTAGAAATGAACTTAGGAAAAGCAGTTAATAGAAAATCAGGACATAAATTCTTAAGACGACCGGCGGGGTCGTCACATAGAGAAATGGAATAATAATAAATCTTCTTGCGCGGATTAAATTATCTCTTTGATTTCAAAGATATATGAAATTACATATCTTAGTATGAGGATATTTTTTTTTTTGCAAATAATAACATAAAGAAGGTAAAAACCATAACTGTTACTTTGTTCTGTTAGAGGATGATAATTATCTGAGTCTCGATCCCTCTTGCCCCTCTTATGTAGGTTAAAGACTTTCTCTCTTCAAAACAAAAGTTGCCCTGTGATAATTATCTTAGGTGTGAGCTTTTGTGGCTATTTATAGCCATTTATAGGATATTTAGATTATTTAGAGGGGTATTTTGATAATTGAACTTTTTAACTATGGGTTTCCCACTTTTAATATAATATAGGTATAGATAATCACCTTAACTGCATGCTTACTCTATAGAAACTTGTAATTCTTGATTTGAAGAAATTTTCAGAAAGGAGTTCGGAACCAAAATGTGATTCACTTGGACTCAAACGACCATAATAAGTAATAAAAAATAGACAGGGCACCATAATATATATAGTGTTGTTATTCATCGTGCTATACCTTAACAACACATTTGTCAGTTAAAGTATAGCGCGGCGAATAACCGCACTTTATTTGAACTTAAATGGGCAGGAAGGTATAGCGCTCATATATACCGCACTATAGTATAGCACGTTATGTATGCGCTCTATACCTAGACAAAAAGGCGTGCCCTTATCCTTCCCCATAGACGCAAACCACTAAACCAGTACCCCCCTCCCCTCTATTTTTTCTTCACCCAGCATAACTGTCCCCCCTACTTTTAAAGAAAAAAACTCGATTGGAGCCTGCCAGTCCCACAAAAAGTGTTGATTATCGGTCCCACATCGTATCTAAGGCGTTATCGCATTGTGGGTTGCTCGTTTCGACTCCAAATCACCAAATCTTCAAATTTTCAAAAAAATTAAAATCGAGGTATTCCAACTTATTTTTTTGTTAAAATTCATGTATAAAAAAATGTCTATTAGTTATTTTTATCGTGCTCTATGTTCGTGATTGTTTTGAGATTCAATTAAATTATTATTTATTGTCTGGATTATACTACTAGTGTGCTAAAAAAATTAATAAAATAGAGATATTGCTATTAGTTGTAATAAATAATGTTAATTAGTCATTTTTATTGTGGTATATGTATTTGTGTGATTGTTTTTTCACTAAATCAATTTATTATTTTTTCTCCGTATTAGATTATTTATGTGCTAAAAGATTAGTAAAATGGACAAATTATTATTTTAGAAATAATTAATCTTATTTAGATGTTATTGTTGTACATATATTAATATGTGACTTTAATGTTGTTTAATTCCCTATAGTATTATGTTGTCCCCGTAATTTTAATGTAGTGCTCGTAATTTTATATACTAAAATATCTTTTTATTCTGTAGGTTACTGCTTGATCGACGACCCCTTCTACCGAGTCTGCCAGCCTTATCGGTGATATTGTTGCTGTGCATCCTCTGATAAAAAGGCGACGTCATGAGGATGATCCTGATAGTGTAGCTGGGCGGGATGTGATGCGCCTCAGGCTAACCAATGCTTTAAAGCATACAGGCTGTAGGACACATTGACATTTATGATTATTTGTATATATGACATTTAGTATATAATAGCAACATTATTTAAATTTTACATTATTTGTGCATGTTTTTTTTCAAGGGTTATTTATTAGCTTAATACTACAACACAAAAGCAAAAATGACAACATAAAATAATTTAAATTCGGTATAATACATGACACGTAAAATATTAAGATAAAATACTACGCTCAACACATCCATGTGTTTTTTTAGTCATTATCGTCCATTATTTTGTTCTTCAACCACTAAATTTCTCTTCCAACCTATTGTTTCTTCTTCTGCCTCTTTTACTTTCTCCTTCACTACCGCAAGTTATTGTTTTAGTTTAAAGATTTGGAGTTCGTATTCTACGGTCCTATTCCAAACATAGTGCAAACATGATTTGTAGTATTCCTGGTTAATGGGTTCATCATCCATTCTTGAAATCGACATTTATTTTTGTCCTATCAATGGATATTATAACACAATACTGTTAATTAACATGTTATATAATTAATAAATATTTTTTCCAAAATAATAACTTACGATTGACAGATCCAGCATCTTCGCCTTATTTTGATATTTGACCAACATGGCTTCAAAATTGTACGTTTGTCACAATAACATCTTGGTACGTCATTGCGTCCAGACATTTCGTAATGCAAGAAAAATAAAAAATTAATGGAAAGTTTTTCTATTTGTTTCGTTAAGCACAAATAATAACTAAACTGCACTAGATTTTTATAGGCAGATAATACACATAACGGGGGATCATGTAATGGATGATATTAACTTCCTGGGATGAACGGGGGATCGGCACTGGGATTTATCAAAAAATAAAAAATTGCATAGAGACAATGATTATCCTGTTTTTCTAACAGTTGTTGAGTGGGAGGGACTACATAGTTTCTACCATAGATGTTGAACATATGAGTCCCATATTATTGTAGATATCAAGCAAGTAGTCTTATTGATGATAGCGATAAAATACGAGAAATGTGTATCAACTAGGGCCTAGATTACAATGCCCTCTGTCCCGAAGGGTACGCACACAATATTGACAAAGAAGACAATGACAGTGACAATGAAATAGTGTCAGACAATGACGATAATGGCGAATGACAATTTTTTTCTTGGGGTGTATGTTAAATTATTGTACTAAAGTATTAATGCTAAATATCAATTAGATATAATCCCGATGGAAACATAATTTTATTTCATTTATTTTGCAAGCTGACCATGTAGACACAATTATAACAACAAATTACTGAAACAAAACACTATGTGTATCCTTGATAATTGGACGCATTGGATGTACTTCCACCGGGAGCTGAATTACCACCGCTACCCAAACCAACTAAAGGACATTTATGATGGTCATGTCCTATTTGTGCATATATGTCACATTTATGCGCATAAACGGTATCACCAACATCCATTTGGTTCCATATATGAGTTGTTTTTTCCACTTGTCGTTGACACACATACTCCTTGTTACATACTATTTTAAATGGTTTCGGCGGCTTATAATGCTCAACATCCACTGGCTGCAACTATCAACTATAGGTGTTTAAGTATGCAACAATACTATATTCTTTATAAACGTACCTCGTTGCTGCGAAACCTATATATTGAAAGAACTTCACGGTATATGAGCACGGCATGTGATAGATGGAACATTTCTCACAAGAGCATAACCTTCTAGTTTTATAGATGGTGTGTATATTATTCCCCCGATTGTGATGGGTAGCGGTGCGAACTTCAAAAATATTTTGCTCGTTGCAATATTGCAAAAATGAATGCTTCTGTGCTCACTTCCTGTATTTCTCAAATATTTTCATTTGTATTGGTATAAATTTGACACCCCTTTCCATCAATGATGATGCACCTCTAGACCTTTCAACAAACCTCTCTGCCATATACTTGAATGACATCCGCACCACGGTAGTGACAGGAAATCCACGTACAGGCTTTAATAACCTGTTGAGAGACTCTGACACATTTTTAGCTAGAATTCCCCATATTCTGCCACCATCCGCATGCAAAGGCCAGTTGTCAAGCTCATGTCGCATCAACCAAGTATAGGTTCCATGGTCTTCCTACGTGATCCATTCCATTTGCCTTCTGAATTTACACTTTTGGTGATCTGTTGCAGCCATCCACATTAAATCATGCAAGTCCTTGTTTGGATAAACCATATGGATATTGGCCTTCAGGCGCCTCACATAGTACCGGTGGTAGGCATACTGTTCCTGCCAGGCATGTAATTTCTGTACAGAACTTAAAATACCACCATGAAGATCGGATATTAGACAAATACCTAAACGTTGTCTAACAACATGCTCCTTCAAGTGGTTCAAGATAATGTCCATGTCTATTGGCTTTTATTGTAACAAATATCAAATTCTAGGGGAAATATACTTCCATTAACATCTACTGCAATGGCGATCAACAACTTAATATCATACTATTCGTAGACATGAGTGTCGTCTATGGATATTACGGGCCGACAATACACAAAACCATCAATGGTTGGTTTAAATGCCCAGAACACATATCTTCCATTCAACAACAGTCCCGGGGTTAACGTGTTGTAATGCGGCTATGTACCTGGGTAGAGATGCAAAGGACTTATCCCAGTTACAATAAACAATTTCAAACGCACGTTTGCACCCGAGAAATGCCTTTTTTTGTAATGGTATGCCCATATACCTAGTGGATAGATACTATACACTCTTTGATCTTGTATCTTATGGACGTTGCAATGTGTGGAGTCAACACACGTGAAATCAAGTCAACATTCAAGTTAAATGATTCCCACTTAATATGTCCATTTTACAATTGTGGGTGCCAATGCATTTAACCACAACCCACATTTGTTTTCTTCTTCCTCACATGAAACATCCAATTACAACCTTGAAACCATCTACGACAAATGACATTAACTATGATCTCATGATAATTTTTTATGTTGTACATTTGCATCGCCCTGCTTAGGCGCACTTTATCAGCAAAAAACATGCCCTTTGATAGCACCGTTGATTTGGATTCATCCTATATTATTGTCCGAATTTTGTCAAGATCCCCTGTAAGGGAATCCACATCTGGCATTCTTGGAAAATGATCAAGGTAGGGAATCTCCCTTAAATAAAACAGCACGTGGGACTCCTACACTCTTGGTTTAACAGGAGGTGGAGCATGCTCTCTTGTCAAATCAGGTTCATCATTCTCGTCCTCATCATCATCACCCTCAATAGGGAAGGGTGTGTCATCTCCAGACTCATCATCATTGTTTTCATAATTTCATAATTACTATTCTCTTCCTAAATCTGCACATCTGCCAGATCCCGATTAAATATTTATTTTTCTAGCAATTGATTAAGGACAGGAACTTCAAGTCGCTCGTTTTCACTACACAACGAATAAAATAACAAGTTTCTCTAATTGATCCAAACTTTACATATAAATTTTATCACTTCACTTACAAATCATAATGTGTCGATATCCCATGATGCACATTATCTTGTTTGTGATGACTTCCGGATGGACAACCATAATCCAATACACCAAAACTAGGCATATTCCAAATGGCTGTTAGTTGATGACTTGTAAAATTCATATCTTGTCGGTACCCCCTGTGGAATATATGAGTGTTAATACAAATTGTACGACCCGACCGGTCGTTTCGAGCCCTACCGTGTCGTTCACCAGTCTGAGGCCATGAGCAGCTTCATTTCAGGTATTATGACTTGTTCGCATGGTCCGAATTTAAATTCGGGAAGATCGGAGTTAGATTTAAATGAAAATTCTCATTTGAGAAGCTTAAAGTTGAAATAATGAACTAGGATTGGAATTTTGAGTAAACGACCTTGGAATTAGGATCTGAAGGTTCCAGTAGGTTCGTATGATGATTTCGGACTTAGGCATATGCCCGAATTGGGTTTTGGATAAACCAGGAGCGTTTTGGCGCCTATTATGGAAATTAGCATTTCAGAAGGAACTTTTTAAGTTTGGCTTGGAGTGCATTTCAGCATTATGGATGTCCGTTTGCGATTCCGAGACTGGGAGTAGCTCCGTATGGTGATTCTGGAGTTGGGAGCGCGATCGAAAGTGAATTCGAAGGTCTGTAGGTCATTTTGAAGCCATTTGGCTAAAGATAGAAAATTTGAAGGTTTTTGAGAAGTTTGACCGGAAGTTGGAGTAGGTCCGTAATGATAAATATGACTTGTGTGCAAAATTTGAGGTCAATCGGACGTGATTTGATAGGTTTGAGCATCAGAAATGGAAGTTGGAAAGTTCAAAGTTCATAAAGCTTAAATCGGGGTGTAATTCATGGTTTTGGCATTGTTTGTTATGACTTGAGGCCTCGAGCAAGTCCGTAATGTGTTTTGGGACTGGTTGGTATGATTGGTAGGGGACCTGGGGGCCTCGGGTGGATTTCGGGTGGTTAACGGATCAAAAATAGAATTTTGAAGGAGGCTGAAGGATCTGGTTGCTGGTGTTTTCGCTTCTGCAGAAATGGGACTGCAAAAGCAGCCCCGCAGAAGCAGTTGAGGGAGCCGCAGAAGTGGTTTTGTTCTAAGGATTTTGGACCGCAGATGCGATCAAGGTTCCGCAGAAGCGGGACCGCATCTACGGAAGATCACAGAAGCGGAAAAAGGGGGCTGAGCCCAGAACCACAGAAGCGGCCCAAAACCGCAAAAGCGGTTTCCGCAAAAGCGGTAATGGTACCGCAGAAGCAAAAATGTCTAGAGGCAGAAGCATTATTTTAAATGTCAGGTTTTGGCCATTTCTCTCTCATTTCTCATGGCTTTGGCGATTTTGGGAGGATTCAAGAGAGGTTCTTCATCAACAATGTTAAGGTGAGTTATTCCTACCTATTATGAGTTAAATACATTAATTATTTATGGATTTAAGTATGAAGATTAGTGTAAATTTGGGGTTTGGTTGAAAACCTAGGAAATTAGAAATCTTGGATTTTGATTACGATTTTGAGTATGGGATTAAGAGAAAATTATATTTTCGAGTTCCTAAGGTTATGGGTAAACTTTATCTTTGAAAAGTTTTGGATTCCGAGCATGTGGGCCCGAGGGCATTTTTGTCAACTTTTCGTTCGGGGTTAGGAATTGTTATAAATTGGGCTGTGAAGTATAATTGAGCATATATTAATGGATTTATATGCTCGTTATCTAGTTTTGGAGCATTTTGCATTGGTGCAAGTCTCCGGAAGAATGTAGAATGTCGGTTGCGGATGTTCGGAGCGAGGTGAGTCTCTTTTCTAATCCTGTGAGGGGGAATTTACCCCATAGGTAAAGTGATTGGTTATGTGCTCCTATTTTTGGGGGCTACGTACGCACGAGGTGACGAGAGTCCGTACGTAGCTATTATTATTCTATTGTCCGGGTTGTTAGGACCCATCAGCATGTTATACTTGAATTAATTACGAGCCTATCGATGACTTGGATTGTTTAAATCACCCTTGATTAGTAAACGAATTTAAAAAGAGATTAAACATCATTTCCTAAATTGTTAAGCAGCGAAATGGTTTTATTTGGATAATTATTCCCTGATAAAATTCTAATTGGCTATCTGAGCATGTATCTTATGTGTACCTGCATCGCATGGATGATTCGTGAGCGGGGTAATAGATCACATTAAATGAATAAATGGATTTCTAAAAAGACTTAAGCTTCATTTTCTCAAATTATTAAAGAGAATTGGCCTTTCTTGGATGATTGATCCTTGTTGACTTCTTGACTGATTGTCTGTCTGTGTGTGTCTATTTAGGAACGCGCCGAATGCCTCGGCAAATTAATAGATGCATCTATAGGCGCGCCGTCGACCCTCGACAAGTGCATATTTATTTCTGTTGGATCGGGCCGTTGCCTCGGTATGATTTGCGCATGTCTGTGCTGTTGTTTTGAACTTCATTAAGTTATTACTGCCCTTTGGTGGCTTAAAAATATTTGGAATATATTTAGAGAGAAATTATGGAAATTTACCTATGAAGGAATTACGTGTTTACTTGTTTCCTCTAGTTGGATTAGAATCATGTTTATAAAATAAATCCACTGTTTAATATGTATATTGAGGATAAATAATCATTGGACTATTAGAGAATGTCAGAGTTGACCATCTCGTCTCGACCCCTTCGGGATTAGGCAGGACACTCACTGAGTACACGTTGATTACGTACTCGTACTACACTTCTGTGCATTTTTGTTGCACAGGTATATACACCTCTAGCAGCCTACGGGGCGTAGTAGCACGGACGCTTCTGGGACTAGGTGAGCTGCATCATCCGAGGCGACCGCAGCTAGGGTAGTCCCTTCTAGTGTACTGTATTTACTTTTCGTCCCCTGTATTCCAGACGGACGTTGTATTTTATTTCTCTTATCAGTAGTTGCTCATGTACTTGTGACATCGGGTTCTGGGGATGTATTTGGATTATTGGGAAATCTTAAAAGTTGTTTAAATATTTTATTTATTTATTCGGAAGAATACACTGAGTCTTGTTTAAAACGTATAAAAGAAATGTTTTTCAAAAGTGTTAAAATGAGATTTAATTAAGTATTTGAGTTGGTTGGCCAGACGGCGGTGTCCGGTGCCACCACGACCCTTAGCGGATTTTTGGTTGTGACAACATGGTATCAGAGCACTAGGTTCCCGTCGGTCTCACGAGTCATGAGCAAGTCTAGTAGAGTCTCGTGGATCAGTATGGAGATGTCTGTACTTATCCTGGGGAGGTTGCAGGAGTGTTAGGAGTACTTTCCTTCTTGATTTCCTTTTCTTGCGGTTCGATTGCTTTGAGGCTCATGCCTTTGATTTCTTCCTACTCAATCTTACGCGAGTGCTTGTTATAATCAAAAAATTGAAGGATTGTGATGGAACTACAAATGTGGTGCAGGATGATTTTTCCCGGTATAGTTGATTGGACTATTATAGTCGCATTTTGGAGGGATATTCTATTGTTTCAGCTCAGTAACAGAACTTCCAAGAGACTTGAGGCTAGGCACAGGTTGCGATGATGCTTATGAGCGATTATTTCATAGTGTTGTTGTAATGGTAGGGTGTTGCCCACTTGTCGGGGCAGTGAATGAATTGAAGGGAGGTTTACTCAGCGTGTAATGAAGGGATTCAGTATTTTATTCTCGGCAGGGAAAGTCAATAGAACTAAGAATGGTCAGGTGTGGGCTGGTGGAAGTAATGAGGCTTGGTAATTGCAAGCGTGGTGGAGTTTTCCTCTATATGGGAGAGATGTCGTCCTAATTGAACGCTTTAAGTTTGTTGGTGTTATAATCTGCTACAATTCACCTTGGGGCAAGATATTGTGAAATAGTATTGGAGATACAACTGTCAGATATCGCATGATGTGGTAGTTTAAGACCGAATCAGAATTTCTAATGTTGACGGCTCGATAAAGATGACCTTTGGAAAGGTTTAAAGTTAGTAGTAATGGTGGGTTCAAGTGCCACGAAGATAGGTTTTATCTAAGGCAAGTGAGCAGCAAAGTATGAGGAATGACATGTGGGAAGTTCCAGGCGATGTTAAAATTTCTAGAAGACCAAGTATGAGAAGCAAGGTCGAGTGACCGATCAAGGAGATGAGTTCTGCCAAAGTGGGAGAGTGGCGGGGGTTGCATATGGGCTTTATAGTAGGATGACTACGCGCCGTAAAGAGAGTTTGGATCGAATTGGAGATTTTCATGATTGGTGATTGAAGCCTGCGGGTATGATTAGAAGTATAGACTATTATGCGACAAAAGAATTATATGGCGGAAAGGAGCTGCTTGAAATGGAGGAGGGTGCAGCATAACCCTAAATTTGGAAGGATGTTGCCGCACATTTAATTGATGTCTTCAAGGGGAGAATGGACTTGTGCGACCGGGAGGTGAGCTTGGACTCAGGATGGGATATTGGTGTTGTAGGGAATGTACCACGTGCAGCGGCGTGGGAAGATATCGGGGGTTGATTCCCCTAGGTGGGTTATTCCTCGGGAGCAGGTTAGCGGTCGCGTGGTTGGCAAAGCTTATGCAAAGAATTATATTGGTTGTTCAACAAAAAGATCGGTCGTGCGAATGTGGATGATGACTCAAAATATGAAAGATGGGGAATTACAGGAAGATTCCGAGGAATTTTGATAACTTATGGCGCAAGGTTATGTCAGTAAAAGATTAAGAATCCTGGTGAACTCCAGAGTTTTATAATAATAGCTTTAAGCTAAGTGGGAGAGTCCCACCGCCTATGAGTGGGTTGTATGATTTACTACTTGCATGATTTCTGGTTATTAGCATATTGATGGATTAATTCAGCTACGAGAAAGGACCATAAGTAGTAAATTGAGCGGAGGAATTATTAAGGATGTGCTATGGTTAGCCTTATGGGCTCATGTTCGAAATTGGGAAAAGGTTCAGAATTTATGCCTTGTATAGAAGCGGGTTTAAAGGGGAGTGGTTCTACTAGGTGCTTTGTTGAGAGGGTATTAATGTGCTAGAAGATTCATGGAGTTGATTATATTCGGGACCAAGTCAGAGCAGGTGGCTTTCAGTAACGGTCCTAGTGAATTCAAGAGGTAAGGTGAGGTGCCTAATGATGTCGAGCTTGTAGGTACAATTAAGAATCAAGCTTTTTAGCAGTTTATGAGAAGAGGCACAGAATGTTCCGGGATGTCTGACTGGCGGTGTAGCATTTGGGTGTTATGAAATAGTTCGTGGGAATTGAGACAACATGATCTCGTGATTCAAGGACGCTCGGGGTGAGTGTAGATGGAGTATGTTATGTGTTGAATGGAGTTAGTCTTATTTTTAAAGCAAGCAAGGAGTAATTGGAAGAAGGTAAATTGATTAGCCATAGTTGAATTGGCATATTGGGGCCAGTGATCAGTTCGGTCCGCGAGATCAAGTTATGTGTATGATTTGTGGGGGTATGTGTGAGGCCTGTCGATCGCCGTGATTGATGATTTATCAGTGGCATTCCTCTGTTACGGCTTGTTAAGTTAAAAGCGGATTTCGGAAGGGCTATGGTGGCTTGGACCACTACTTGCAAATTTGCATATTCTACGGTTATGGGAAATTACCGGTGTATTTCTATGATTCTCCTGAAGTGAGTTAAGTGCAAGGTTCTTATATGATGAAATGTGAAAATATTAACGAATTCGGAGTTATGATGAAAAATCGTATTCTATCGTATGTTGGCGCGTTGGGTGCAGTGAGTAGCATGGAAATACGAAGTGAGGATCAAGGTTGTAGTTCAGTGTTGACAAGGATGTCACGAGCTCGGATGAGCAAGGAAAGGGTTTAATGATTAGAGTAAATTAGTATTGTCCTTCGCATCACCTTAGATCGATGTGTTGTGGAAGAGGTTTTGCATCATGGTTAAGGATTCTGGATCGCTTTTAAGCGTTAGTGCGTCCGATGGTTTAGATGTGAGGACCCGTTATTTATTTTGGAAGATTGTGGGAGCGTGTCCCATGGGAAGATTGTATAAGTGTGACATGTAGTCACTTGA
>MU785236.1:141879-192166 GCA_026770625.1 Nicotiana glauca | reverse complement strand
AGTCAAACTTTCCTCGGTTCGGGATTAATTCGGTGACTTGAGACACAATTATATTCTCAAGTGGCGACTCTAAAACTTTTAAATAAATAATCCCGTTCCGACCGTCCTTTAATTGAAAAAAACTCTTTTTTATTTATACCCTTCGCAGGGGTGTAAAAGCCGTAAAAAAAGAGTTGTGACACCTTTATGATTCCTCTCCTGTTTTCTTATTCTTTTTTATATTTTATTTTTTTATTTTCTTTTTATTATTATTTTTATTTTTATTTTGATTGTGGTCGAATCCTATGGAGATTGCCTACGTATCATGACCCCGCATGAATCAGACCGGGCGTAGTTTTGGCCGGCAAGTAGTAAACCATTTTTCTTTCTGGGAATTCAAAAATTTTATAGAAAGCAAATTCTTTGATTTAAACTAACTCAAAAATTTCAACAAAACTCAAAAACTGATAGACTCTGATTAAAATAAAACAAACCAACGTATTACAAGAAAATATAGGCTTGAAAACCAACTGACAGACACAAAATATTGACTCGAGTAGAATCCAAAATACATTAATGCTCCTGGTGCCCGCGAGACATCATTCGGTCTTGCCGCGGGCCTAAATGCAAGATTTGAAACCTCTCCATATCCCTCATAGTTTGGCGAACGAAAGTCATTACTACAGCAAAAAAGGTGGTACGAGACATGTCCTCGCATGCTCGGCACTTTATGGTAAGGTAATGCGCGATGGTTCCGATCCTTTCTCTAATCCTGCCTTTTTCCTGAAGCAACCGCCCTATCTATTGATTCTGGGTTTCTAACACTTGAGATTCATGAAGGAGTTGATTTTGAAACTGATGCATTTCTTCCTCCATCTGAGCCATCAGGTCGTAGCAGTGATCCCTATCTGTTTTGAAATCTCTAGCTTGTCTGATTACTTCATCCTCGAGAGTGACTATTTTTCCTCTTAGGATGGTGACGATCCCTTCGTAATCCCTCTTTGTCTGTTGCATAAATTGTGCCCGCTCCTCTGCACCCTTTGTTAATTTTGCCCGGATTCTTGCCAGACGAGCTTCAGACTTTTCCAGGTCCTCCTGACATTCGAGGGCTTTCTTTTTCAGTTCGTTTATGAGTCTTTTGTCAGCCCGACTCCTTTTTGGGTTTCTGGCAGCTATTTTCATTTTTAGGATCTGAGCTTTGAGGGCTTCATTTTCCTGAGCTAGTTGTTTCCTTTCTCCTTTATCCGCAGCTGCCTGGATGCTGTTGTCAAACCTGAGGTCCGGGAACTGCTTTTCCAACCCCCCTATATTGGCCATGTATTTGCTCTATTTGGCTAACCAATCCCTCTGTTCTTGTGATGACTCGACAAAATCTTGAAGGTGAGGTCTTTTAGCCAGCCTTCCGAACGTAATTTCCCTTCGGAACCAAGCATAGTACCCTGGTGAAGCTTCTCCGTTGGATCGATCCCGTACAATGGTATTTGCTGCCAAATATTGACACTCGCTCCAAATTTGGTGGACTGACGCTTCAGGAAACTGGCCATCAAGGCCAATCTCGACTACTTGGTGTCGACGCCCCTCTTTTTACTTGCGGAATCGGTTTCACGACATTCGGGAACACAACTATTTCCCCGCTTTGGGAGTTGGGTTTCGAGAGTTTGGAGAGTCGCCACCTAATGATTATAGTGCATTAGGACACTTCTAGAAAAAGTAAAGATGAAAACCAGAGTTTTGGGTAAGGGCTTGAAATTATCTCGAGGGGAAGGTGTTAGGTACCCCTCAAGATTCACTAGTGTGGTTCCCGGCCAAGCTACAATTGTGACTTTAAATGCAAACGCGAATAAACAAACAAGTATTGCAAATAAGAAGCATAAAAAGGGGGTTAAAGAAGTGCTGAAATTCAGAAAAGAAACTGCTTTTTAATAAAAGAGATACGTAAGTAAAGGGAAAGGGTCAGGTAATTGGTGCAAGCAACTCAAAAGTCGTATAAGAAACAGAAGTTGAAAGTGCAACAGCTTTTAAAATTCTGAAAATTGTTAAACTAATAAAGAGGGAGGGGGTCCTAGGTTTATACATTACATGGATCATTCGCTCAAAACTGGTAACCAATTGTACGGATAGTATTATCGTGTAATCATCATCTCCATGTCTACCCTTCCCTCCCCGTTAAGGTATTAAAGTGCGGAACAGTATCGTTCACTTATCGCATGCTACTACACATCCCAATCCTATCAGTCCCGGGGTATTAGGACTTCTAATCCTAAAGGGGAAACAAAGGAATGGAGGCCTTTGTGGAGTTTAGAGGATAAAATTCTAGCTCGACATTCAAAACAAGTATCAAGTAAAAGGGAATAACAAACAAGCAAATAAGGCTTAAATTAACCCCAGAAGTCAAATAATCATATAGTTTAGCATGCCTTGACAAATACTAATTTGGTCTAAGAGTAAAATTAAGCAGCGAGCGGACTGGTTCAACACATATATTTAGACAGAAAGTCTGTATTAGGCGACTTGGATACAGTTGTCAGGGACTGACCCAATGATTAATTAGACAACCTTTTGACTATGTGTTGAAATAAAACTAGGCATAGGATCTATTGATTTAAGGGAAAATATGCAAAAGAGTTACCAGTTGTTTCAGAAAAGATGCAGACTGATTAAAAGGTTTGTGAGTTTTAGGAAAGTGCGAATTGATTATAGAAAAAGGTTTTCCAATTTTAGCGAGTTTCAGAAAAAGGGGGTAGAAAACTACCAGTTTTTAGTAAACTACATACGAGTTTCAGCAATTGATACTGTTTTAAAAACGAATGACGCTGTTGAAAATTGAGATTTCCTATAGGCATGCTTCCTATACGTTTACTGATTTTAATACCTTTTCATGACATTAATAGAAGTCTTATACACATGATGTCTATATGCAACCTTACTATTAAACCTACCAATGGTTTGCCTAATGATATTGGTATATGCATAAATGTGAGAGCCTATATGAATGACCTCTATATGTGTAATTACATAACATGAGTGTTAAATCCTATAGACATGCTTTCTAGGTGATTTGCGGTGAAATTAAGCGTTAGACCTTATAGACATGGTTTCTATGTGATTGAATCAGTATTAAGGGCCCTATCGGCAGCATTTCTAGTTTGATTAAAAGTAAAATCCTAAATCATGATTTCTACCCCTTGGATGCAAGAAAGTAAAGACCCCTCCCACACCCTGTTACTATACTCCCCAAGTTTCATACAAGTCATTACAACCTAATAGATAAAACTAGAAATTAAAAACACATCAAGAGCTAACAGCTAGATCCGAGCAGCCTAATTCAACCTTAATGTCTAATTATATGCGATTGAGCCACTTCCGGGATCCAAATTTCCAAAGCTTTCTCATTTTCCAAGGTGTTTCAAAGTTCCAAGGAATCTCAGGGATTCCAGGAATTGCTTACACCCAGGATACCATTAGAATTAGAATAGTGCAGTGTAGAAGAGCCAGCTCTCAGGCCTCCAAGTTCAGAGGGAGCTCAGGGGTCCTAAAGCATGGCCCTCCAGAGAGGGACAGAACTTATAGCTAAGAGTAAGTGCAAAGCGAAAGGGGAATTAGGGAGCCATGACAGGTGGTGGTCATACCTAGCCACAAAGTAGGCTGGCACACCCCTGACTACTTGTTTGGTTGAAAAAGTTAGGAGCAGACCCTTGGAGGTCAGACAAAGGTCTGGATAGTAATTAAGACACTATCAGACCCAAGTCCAAGGCTCAGACATATAAAAGGGGAAAAGGAGTGGGAATTGATTGAGTTAGGGATTCAAAGAACCCAGTTCAGAATTATAGACAGGAATATTGGAGTGCTGTAATGCCCTGAACCATAAATCACATACAAAGGGTAAAAGGTAAGGGAATTCACATAGGAACAATAATGACAAAGTTGCAGAAAAAAAAGTAAAGGAAAGCATAACAGAACTAGGATGTGAAACACATAATGGAGAAACAGTATTTAAACTAAGATGGACATACCAGTAAAGAAGCTAGAGTGCAGAAGAAAGTAGAGTAAACAAAGTCCACAACAGCACAAGTATCAGAAAGAGTGAGAGAGTTTTAAGTGAGAGTGATTTGTGAACTCAGATTGTGTTCTCTGTCCGTGTCTTCAAAGAGAAGGGAGGAGAGTATATATATTGTAAAACTAGGCAGAAAATGAGGTAAGGATTGCAGTTCAGCAATAATTAGGGGAACAAGTGTCAATTAAAATTAAATCAGTATCAAAGACTTCTTTTAATTAAGGAATTAAAATCAAGCGGTAACATGCAAGTGCTAAATAAGTAAAGAGATCACATAGGCTAAATATGACTAATAAGGAAGTATTTCAAGCATAGTACAGGTACATAGTAGGTAATAAAGGCTAGGTTCATCAGACTCTAATCAAGGAAAGGTCTATAAGAATCCAATACCAATATAATCAAGGTAAGGGAATCAATCAGCTTGAGTAGGAAAGGCAGGGGTCGAGATTTCAAGGCAAGCATTCAAATAGGTCTGAGAAGTAGGGAAATAAGTACAATAAGGAAAGAATCAATTACAAGAGTGCAATCGGAATCACACAAAGATATTTGAAGTCAGCCCATAATTAAGGGCTATTTCGAGGGGGAAATTTAACATATAAAGGAGTGCATAGCCTTAGGCATGTGAGGCTGTACTCATGACAAAGAGTATAATTAAATGATAGTCACGTAAGTCAGGTTTCAGTGATAGACAAAGGATCAAAAGCATGGAAAGAGTCGAGTGAAAATCATAGACGAGTTTGACAAGTAGCAATAGCTTAGAACCAAAATAATTACATGCTAAAGTAAAAGAATCAGATCGAGAAATCTCGAACCGACGAAGAACTTCAGGAACTCAAACAGACCCCCAAAGAACTAGGGTTTTCCATAATCAATCAGATTAAGAGAAAATAAGCAGATAAACACATAAACAGCCTCAGAGTCTCAAATAAACCCTAAAATTAGGGCTTTCACACTTAAGCAGTAAATCAAATGAACACCAACATGCCGACTTAGAAAATCAAACAAATTCAAAAAATTAGGGCTTTCCATCACCAATTAAACCTGGAGATGCTAATCAGATGAATCAAACAAAACATTTAAAAGACAGACTCAGAAAACCTAATTTAAAATCAAAGGGTTTTGAAAAAGTAGATTTGGGGAAACTGCTTTAAACATCACACACAGCATAGATCTAGCACAGATCTAAATGAATAAAATGAAAAAGAACCTTGAATATGGTAGGGTTTCTGAGAACCCTAAAGGATGAGAAAGGCTTGGAAGTCACGAGATCATATCTGAGTCAATAAGGTCAAAACCAGGCTCAGGAGCCTAAGATACGCCAGAGCAGGGCCGAAAATGGCCAAAAATCTTGAATCGATGAAGGTCTGGGTGAAGACCCTCGAAGACTGGGCTTCAAATCTTCAGGCACCAGGCATATGAGAGCAGTAGACGATGTGTAGAGGTCGTCCATGGTTAGATTAGCCATGGATTCCGATGATTTGAGGTCAAAGAGGGGTAGGCGGCTGTTAGGGTTTCAAGTGGGTGAGAGCGTTTGAGAGAGAAGAGGGATTAGAGGTGGCGTCTTTGAGAGAATGGGGAGGGTTTGGGGGGTATTTTGAATTAAAAAGGAAAGGGGGAACGATGGACGTTGATCTTAATGATCAACGACCAAGAGTAAAAGGGTTATGGGTTGGGCCGGTTAAATAGGTATTGGGTCGGGTAACTGGCTTAAATTTGGTTAGGGAATTGCGCTCAGGTTTTGGGATGAGATTGGGTTCAATTCCAGTTAAAATTGATATGCAAAAAGGGCTAGCTTTTAAATAGCCACTTTTCCCTTGTTTAATCTATAAAAATAGCAAAATAATTTCTGGAAGTAAATCAAATGTACTAAAATGATTAATAATACATAATTATTAAATTAAAAATAAAGGAGTCAATTTTATAAATATAATTACAATTAAATCTTAAAAGGGGCTAATATTGCAACTATGTGCAATTTAGTTTTTAAAAATACTAAGTGAATTTGTAAAAATGTACAAAAATCATGTTAGTCATATTTTGGTGTAAATATGAGAATACAAATAAGCTATTTGCCAAAATGATAGTTTTGAGAATAATTATTGGATTTTATGGTATAAAATTGGCAATAAATTGGTTTAAAAATCATTAAAAATTTGGTAAAGTACCAAAACTCTTGGGTGTGCTCATATATGCATATATATCTTATTTTGAAAGTATTTTGGGTATATAAAATACTCGGGATAAAATTGGGTATCGACAGCTGCCCCTCTTTACCCGGGAAGGATGAAAGAGTTGTGGGGTAAAGATATGATGGCCAATTTTGACCGGAAGCGGCGATTTGAAAAGAATTTGACCGAGATCTGGTCTCTGAGCTTC
Organism: Nicotiana glauca; assembly: GCA_026770625.1. Lineage (NCBI taxonomy): Eukaryota > Viridiplantae > Streptophyta > Magnoliopsida > Solanales > Solanaceae > Nicotiana > Nicotiana glauca. The sequence continues at coordinate 185,757 of MU785236.1, read as the reverse complement.
CTACATATCCCTGGTTTTACATGAATTAGGCCGTATGTAGTTCAAGAACTATTGACGGAACCTGCCGATGGAGATTTGAAAGGATGGACACGACGCTTGGGGAAAGCAAGAGGTATTTTGAAGTTGATCGGCTGCGAGAACCGGAACGGGGTCGCTCCTGCTGAGACGGTTGTTGCTAACCGGTATACTTGCAAATGAGAAATATAGGTGTATATCGTGCATAAACTTAAACATGATGCAAGTTCCCATTGGACCATGAATGCTGTCCTTGGACGGTTAGGATGACGTCCTCAGACCATGATGTCCTGGGACATGAAGCGCAAAATTAAAGGATTCACAGGCTGTGAAATGATGTTCTCGGGCTATGGTAATGGAGCCTCCGAACCATGATGCCTTTGAATAATGATGTGAAAGATAAAAAGTGGGATCTTCGGGCCATGGCATGGTATTCTCGGTCTAAGAAGATGATGCCTCCGAACGATGATGCCTTTGGACAGTTTGGCGAGCCCATGGAATGCAAGATTTGGCGGTATTTTAGCCGATGCAAAAGCGTAAATGGCGATATGTCAGCCGACGGAAACTTAAATAAAACAGGCGATGTTTCAGCCGATGTGAAAAGTAAAATAGTGATATTTCAGCCGACCGAAAATTTAAATATAGTAGTTTGGCGATATTTCAGCCGATTGCAAGACGTAAATAAAAGTAGTGATATTTCAGCCAATGTAAAAGTGAAATGGCGATGTTTCAGCCGATAGAGAATTTAAATAGTATTTTGGTGATATTTCAGCCGATTGCAGATGGAGACAACGCTTAGTCTCGGAAGGCAGAAAGGTGGCCTTATGCAATGCAAAAAATGCAAATGGAGAAAACGCTTAGTCTCGGAAGGCAGAAAGGTAGCCTTATGCAATGCAGAAAATACAGATGGAGACAACGCTTAGTCTCGGAAGGCAGAAAGGTAGCCTTATGCAATGCAGAAAATACAGATGGAGACAACGCTTAGTCTCGGAAGGCAGAAAGGTAGCCTTATGTAACGCAAAAAATGCAGATGGAGACAACGCTTAGTCTTAGAAGGCAAAAAGGTAGCCGTATGTATTCAGAAAATGTAGATGGAGATAACGCTTAGTCTCGGAAGGCAGAAAGGTAGCCTTATGCAATGCAAATAGTGCAGAGAGTAATAAAAGATTCCTAGCTGATAGCTGGTAACTGATTATGATATTGCGGTTGCTGGGGGATATTGTGCGCAGATAGCAAATGCGAATAGGCGCGGTGGTTCAATGCGATTATGCAATATATTTGTGACTCGGGTGCCTACATCTAAATAAAATCGTGAGTTTTGTAAAGGGGAAAGGTTAGTTCATTTTCCCGTGGCTTCCGTCGTCGCGTGTCATTGGGGTAGCGTTGCTAAACAGCAGCTATCATAGTTTTGCATAATTTAACAAATATAACGTAAGTAGAAAATAGTTTTGTTTAAATGAACCAACGACTGTAACGTGGTTCAAAGCAGTGCTAAACAGCAGCCGTCAGTTTACTAGGTTGGCATTTCTGAAGGCTACGCTGAACGAATAAAAAATCAACTTCGGAATTTTGAGGGTCCTCAAAATTCTGCCCCAGTTTACTGAGGTGACATCCTTGGTGATGAGCGGTTGAAGACCAACTTCATAATTTTAAGGGTCCTCCTCAAAATTCTGCCCCAGTTCCAATAGTATGGGAAATGAAGATGTTTTTAAATTGTGACCGAACCTGTAAGGCTGCCTATGTATCCCCTGTTAAATGGGAATCAGGTCAGGCGTAGTTCAAATCAAGGGGAAGTCATCTTTGGGACTGGCCCGGTTGAGATCCCGGTAGTCGACACAGATTCTAACCTTCCCATCCTTCTTTGGTACTGGCACGATATTAGCTAACCATGTTGGATACTTTACCACTTTGAGAACCTTAGCTCTGACTTGCTTAGTAACCTCTTCTTTGATTTTCAAACTCATGTTGGGCTTGAATTTCTTGAGCTTCTGCTTTACCGACTGACCGGATGGATCTGTTGGAAACTTATGAGCTACAATGGCCATGCTGAGACCAGTCATATCATCGTATGACAAGGCGAATATGTCTTCATATTCTTTCAAAAATTTTGCATATTCTTACTTCTCTAATGGGGACAAGTGAACACTGATGCGAGTTTCTTTGACATTCTCTGTATCTCCCAAATTAATGAGCTCAGTTTCTTCCAGGTTGGACTTAGGTCTATTCTCAAAATTCTCAACCTCTCTGATGACCTCTTCAGGTATTTCATCTTCTTTTGAGTCTTTGTCCTTTTGTTGCATTGTTTCGTTGCAAGTCACAGACGTTGGTTCATCGTCAAGATAAGTAATAGTAATGCTGCATAAAATAGAGTCAATGATAGAGAAAATAATAAGCGAGATAAATATGATAAACTGAAATGCTTTGATTAAATCCATAATTGTTTGAAACATCGGAGCTCTTTTCGAAATTAAAGACAATGCAGAAAGAAAATCAACTAGTAAAGTAAACTTAAAAAATGAGATGCATAGTGCTTTTGTTTAGCCTTGCTACACAAGCCCTCTGGGCTCTGACGGTCCTAATTGAATAGTTGCTGAGGCGGTCTCCTCGGTTCACCGCTTGTATGGAAGGTCCTTCTTCCCCCTCCTCCTCGAAAAGAACACAACAGTCCATGTCATCATTCTCCAGGAATAAATTCTTCATGGCTGCCAACGCCTCATCTTCTTCTGACCCATATATAGTATCTGCCGGCTGGAAGATCTGCTCCAGGCTAGGTATCGGAAACTCCAATGGATAGTAGGGGCCGCGCCATGGTGGCGACCAATTCTGGAATTCCAACCAAGTATAGTTGTACCCTAATCCAAAAGTAGTGCCATGCTTCTTCAGTTTGATGGGCTTAGTGATCCCCTGAAGATTTTTACCGAGTCCCTTTCCAGGCTCGTACCCGCACCAATTCAGGATACTTTCGATCTTGGTGTCCCACCACTTATATTTGTCTACAGCGTTGACCCTTTCGATGCGGTGGTACATCTCTCTGCCTATTCTCCTTCTGGCCCCGATCATTGGGATAGTCTGGCTACTATATGGGGTTACTACCATTGCCATGAATGATCACTTCTTGGTGATTCCATTCAAACTTTACCGCCTGATGCGGGGTTGATGCTACAGCTCCGGCAGCGTGGATCCAGGGGCGTCCCAATAGCAAGTTGTAGGATACCAGGACGTCTATCACTTGGAAGTCGATGTCAAACCATGTTGGCCCCATTTGCAAGCACAGGCTGATTTCACCAATAGTAAACCTCTGGGACCCATCGATGGCTTTGACGTTGATAGCCCCATCGTTGATCTCGTGCAGGCCTTTCCCCAATGTTCTGAGAGTCACAAGCGGATAGATGTTGAGGCTTGATCCTCCATCAATCAATACTCTAGTGATGAAATAATCTTTGCATTGAACGGTGATGTGTAGTGCCTTGTTATGACTCAAACCTTCTGGCAGCAACTCATCTTCATGGAAGGTTATTTTGTGGCTCTCCAACACTTGCCCCACCATATTTTCCATTTCACCCCCGGTTATATTGCTGGGCACATAGGCTTCGCTCAGTATCTTCATCAAGGCATTCTTGTGAGCGTCTGAACTCTGCAGGAGAGCCAGGATAGATATCTTTACCGGCATTTTTTTAACTATTCAGCGACCGAGTACTCCTTAGCCTGTATTTTCCTCCAAAGATCGTCGGGTCCTGTCTCAATGTGACATCCCGGGCTTGCTTACCAGATTCGGCTAGGTGCTCTGAGGTGTAGACCCTTCCTGTTCTAGTCATTCCTTGCACGAAAATTGTTTCTCCTATCCTGGTCTTTCCTTTCCTCGTAGCTTCAGCAGTGTAATCCCATGGTATGGCAATTGAGTGGAACGGTGTTGTGTTAGTCATTGCCACTGGAATAGGCAACATTGGTGGTAACACAGCAACTTCAAAGGGTGTAGGTGCCTTTGGAACTCCAAATTCAACCTCGATTGGCCCGGACGCCTTTGCAGGAGGAGGCACTTCAAGTTTAGAGGTATAGAGATATTTACTTTGTCATCCCTAGAGGGCTGATTCTGCACAACAATTGGGTTAAGGGTAACCGCTGGGTTCTTTGGTTCATCCCCTTCAGCAATCAAACCTATCGAATCTTTGGGGTCCCAATCATCCTCGATCTCGATCATATGAATGTCTCCACCTTTGTGGTCAGGCAGGGGGTTTTTATAGATATTAGGATCGGGCTCCTTTACTACAATGACCTTATTGTCGATAAGGGGCCGAATCTTATCTTTCAATGAACAGCACTCGTCAAGGGTGTGTCCCTTCATGCCGGAGTGATACCGCACAGGTCTTGTTAGGGTTGATCCACTAGGAGGGGTTTTTTTGAGCTTTGGCTGGGATAGGAGTGACGTAACCAGCACCTTTAAGTCTTTCATATAGCTGGTAAATTGGTTCAGCGATAGCTGTGTATTGTCTGGGAGGTTTGCGGTCAAAATTTGGTCTGGGTCTTGGAAAATTTTGACGGGTGGGTGGTGATTGGTAGTGAGAGGGCTGAACGCTATAAGCTTGGTAAATAGGTGTTGATTGAGAGTATCTGGTGAGGTGGGTTGATATGTGAGAGGTGGAGAGGATTGGTAAATGGGAGGTGTATAGGAGGGTGCGGGTAATTAGTAATTCGGGATGGGCGGATATGTAAGTGGAGATGATGGGTAAGTGTGGCATTTTGGTGGTGATTTGGCTCCCTGTGCGACCATTACGTCACTCACATCTTTCTTATTAGATGTTCCACCAGTTTGTAAAGCCTTATTGGTGACTTGCAATGCTTCAAGATTTGTAACCATACCATTCTTGATACCCTCTTCGATTCTTTCTCCGAGTTTGATGATATCAAAGAATTTTTGACCCTCGATCAACATCAACCTCTCGTAATTTGGGGATCCGGAGCCCGGACAAAGAATCTATTCATTTTCTCTTCTCCTAGGGCCGGCCTGACCTTTGCAGCTTCTGACCTCCAACGAGTGGCTTACTCGCGGAATGTTTCGGTGGGTTTCTTCTTTAAATTCTGTATGTAGAACACATCTGGTGCGTTCTCTGTATTGAACCAAAATCTATCCATGAAGTCCGACGCCATACCTACCCAACTTGTCCATTTCTTGGGGTCCTAACTTATGTACCAGGATAGTGCATCTCCCTTTAAGCTCTTCATGATGAGCTTTATACGAATCTTCTCATCTCTTCCAACCCCACCTAGCTTATCGCAATAGGTCCTCAGGTGGACTCTGGGATCCCCTGTTCCATCAAACATTTCAAACTTGGGAGGTTTGTACCCCTCCGAAAGTTCAACGTTCGGTTGAATGCACAAGTCCTCGTAATTCAATCCTTCAATGCCTTTGTTACCTTCCACGCCCTAAACTCGGCTGGTTTATTTCTTGAGTTCTACCGCTAAGTTCCTGATGAGGGAGTCCTTGTCATCAAACTCAGGTGCATTTGAGATGTAGTGGGGTACGGTATCCACATAAATAGGAGTGTTGTGGAGATGGTCATTGGTGGTGTTCAGTGGCTCGGGAATGAGTAGTGAAGTGTTATTTGGAATATGGCACGCGTTGCAATGTTGCGTATGAGTGGGTTGTATCTGTAGTTGTGTGGTGTTTTGTGGAGGTACGGGATTCTGGGTGTTGACATCAGGAGCGGTGAGGGAAAATGATAGGTTCGCTAAATTCCGAACCTGATCCAGTTCTTCTTGGAATTTCAACAGCTTTTGTTCCAGTTTTGCAGTAGTTTCCTTAGCAATCGGGGCACCCTGAGAAATCTCTATCTCCTTTCTGGCACTTGTATCCCCCATTTTACCTTTGTTCTTATTTCGGACAGGACTCGGAGGAGGAGGAGGTAGAGCGCTCTTGGATCTTGTGGAGTATGCTGATGGTTCTAGAATGCACGAACTAACCTTTGGGGAAGGGAAAAAAAATAAAGAAAAACAAAAAGGTAGCAAGTTAGTGCGGGTTCTGAGGAAAACGTATTGCAGTATTTAAACACATTGTGTTAAAATGTAAATCGCATCCTAGTTTTGGGGCCTCGTTGTGCCCGAGGTAGGCCTAGCGACAAATAGTTTTGGAGAACTTATAATGCTAAATGCCTCATTTTATTGATTAAAATAATGCGAATCCAAAACGACTCTAAATAACAGAAAGTAAATGTCACTAGTGGCCATTGGCCTTATTACATCATTAAAGCAAAATAAAGGACTCCTAACTACTTGGTCCCAGAAGGATCTTCCCCAGATTTGGCATTCTTGTCTCCCTCGAACTGCTTCACCAATTTACATAGTCCTAGAAGTAGGTATGCTCGGGCCAGATATTCGCCTGCATTTCCTTACGCATTTTGGCAGTCTTCGATCCTTTTGATGAACTTCCCTTCCAGCTCTACTAGACCCCGCTACAAATACCTTAACCGATTGTTGGCGTTGACAGCCATTTCTTTCCACTCCTCGATCAATTTCTAATGGGCTTCTTGTATTTCCCGATGCTCACTTTCACACTCTCGAATTCTCTTGCGCAGTTGATTATACTTAACCTGTGCTTCAGCATGATCGTCAATAATTCTATGACCTCAAACGAATCTCGGCTGACCCATGCTATTGTCTTCCAACCAACCCGAATAATACGGCACACAGCCGGCGTGGTACCTGTCTGGCTCAATGGATTCTTTCCCCATTCCCCAAAACGATTTTGCAATGCCACAAATGCTGAGCTTGGCACCTGTGAGGGCTATCATCATCCTGGAAATCAGCCTTGAGGTGACTCATTTTATCGACCCTTGGTATGATTTGTTTTCTTCCGGCTTGCCTCATGACTTGGAGAGGAATGTAAGAATAAGTCCCTCTCAAACCGATCAGTATGAGAAATGGCACATCTCCGGATCGGACAATGAATTCATCCGTGGGGAACCACTCAAAAATCCATTGCACCTGGTCTTCTTTCAGATTTTCGAACAATTCTACCCATCCTCTGGCGTCCTCCGGCTGAACGAACATTTTAGGCATGTTATTCATACGCCTTGGCTGATGGAAGGCGATATGATCATCCCAATCTCTGCGTAGGATCTCTTGGCGGTATTCCCCTTTCTGGAGGTGTTCCATGAGCCAAAGCTGAAGTAATAAGTTGCAACCCTCAAAATGACTACCTTGTTGTTGACATTTGTTCAAGGCGCGGTAGATCTCGACGACGATCATGGGCACTATGCTGAAAGTTTGCCCACCAATCCCTTCCATCAATGTTTTGGTTACCATGGCAAGTCTGGTGTGGATCCTAGCCTTCTTCATAGGGAACACGATCATCCCCAAAAAGCAAAACATGAAAACAAAGACTCTTCTATGGACATGTCCTAATGAGGTGATAGCAAATTCGTCTGAATAGGTGCGGTATGACTTGCTATGGTCGTACCTTTCATATAAATAGTAAAATGGGATGTAAGAGTCTTTCAAACATGTCAAGTCTGGGTTTTTCTTTAGTCCCATCATCTTAAGGAAACCCCTTCCTTTGCGATTTTCTGGCATAAGCAAACCCGAAGTCTCCCAAGGAATTCTAGCTAAACCCCCTATCTCTTCAAGTAAAGGAGTTATTTCAAGATCACCAAAGTGGAACACAGACTTGTTAGTATCCTAGAACAATGTTGCAGCCTCTATGATTCTGTTGTTAGGCTGAATCGCTAGGAGAGAAGGCATATTCCCAAAATACTTGCGGATGAGAGTTTGATCACTAGAATTGAGATCGCTCCACCAATTCAGCAGCTTTGGATGAATGTTGGTTACCATGCCAAATCTGGGGATCTCGTGCCTCATTTTCTGCAAAATAGAGTGTTAGGCCATTACCCCCACCAGACTCGACTATTTGAACCAATAATTAGCATAGCAAGCACTTAAGTTCTCCAAATAAATGCACAGAACATGGAGGCGTCTGTTTGGGTTTCAAGGAAACCCGGTGGACTTTGGACAAGGCTATCTTAATGAGTCATTATGTGGACAACATAACTAACTCGGCTAGGTTTGATCATGATGCATGTACAATTTAAATGGAATAAGGTTTCTATTTTGAAGTGCTAGACTGGTACCCTTGAGCGGAAAACTCAAGAGGGAAAGGCACAGAACCTTCGACTACACCGTTGATCAATTGGTTTTACCGCAAATATGCCTTTGCCAAATTTAGGGGGTGATAGTATTGGAAATGCGCAACTACTCATTATAAGCGTTGCTATAGCATTTGTTTGGAACGAGTGGAATATGATGTTGAAAATGCAGTTTATAAGAATGAAACATGTTGACATGTATTTTCACGTTCATACAATAAAGTTTACAATGATTGCTCAAAAAAAAATTCAACAGCATTTATGAAAAAGCGGTAGATGAAAGTAATTAAAGAAAATGAAACAAAAGAAACAAGTCAGTTTCAAATAAAGGGATTAAACAAAAGCAGTAAAAGAAAGCAATAAAGTGACATATAGCATGCAATGGTAAAATCCTAAAGACATCCCCAGCAGAGTCGCCATGCTGTCGACGCCCCCCTTTTTCCTCGCGGAATTGGGTTCACAACATTCGGGGAGACAACTCTTTCCCCGCTTTGGGAGTTAGGTTAAGAGAGTTTGGAGAGTCGCCACCTAATGATTATAGTGCATTAGGACACTTCTACAAAAAGTAAAGATGAAAACCAGAGTTTTGGGTAAGGGCTTGAAATTATCTCGAAGGGAAGGTGTTAGGCACCCCTCAAGATCCACTAGGGTGGTTCCCGTCCATACTACAATTGTGACTTTAAATGCAAACGCGAATAAACAAACAAGTATTACAAATAAGAAGCATAAAAAGGGGGTTAAAGAAGTGCTGAAATTTAGGAAAGAAACTGCTTTGTTATAAAAGAGGTACGCAAGTAAAGGGAAGGGGTCAAGAAATTGGTGCAAGCAACTCAAAAGTCGTGTAGGAAACAGAAGTTGAAAGTGCAGCAGCTTTTAAAATTCTGAAAATTGTTAAACTAAAAAAGAGGGAGGGGGTCCTAGGTTTATACTAGGGGTGTGCATTCGATTTATCGATTCGATTTTGACCCTTATCGATAATTACTTATCGATTATCGATTTGTACATATGCTTATCATTATCGTTTCAATAAGGTTTCGATTTTTTCGATTTCGATTTATCGATTTTGGGGGCTTATCGATTACACCAATAAGAAAATTTGTGGGATTCCACGGAAAGTATATCGCTATAAACGCACCTAACTAAAATGGACAAAAAGAAGCTAAAATAAGACGAACAACATTTATAATATAAAAATTATGTCAACAAGCACATGCAACAAAACTAAAGTAAGGGATCAAATGTATGTCACCAACACTCCAACGGTACAAAAAAACAAAACAAAATAAAACAGATCATCACGGCTAATTCTATTTTCCATTAGTTTGAACTTCATTACCTTAATCTTTAAATATGATCATTCCTTAAATGTAGTAGATGAAATAATAGGGTAAGGAACTTTGGGTAAAGGAAAGGGTATAGATTAGGGAAAATAATATTTTATAGCCGCTTTCAAAGTAGTAGTGGAATATAAATACATTCTGTATGTTATATTAATCTACACAAATAGGTAATTACTCATTTAACAAGCATCTGCAGTCGAGGGGTGTGCATTCGATTTATCGATTCGATTTTGACCCTTATCGATAATTACTTATCGAATATCGATTTGTACATATGCTTATTGTTATCATTTCAATAAGGTTTCGATTTTTTCGATTTCGATTTCGATAACAAATAATCGATTCGATTTATCGATAAATCGATTTGAATGCACACCCCTAGTTTATACATTACATAGATCATTCACAAGACGCTGGTACCCAATTGTACGCATAGTGTTACCGTGTAATCATCATCTCCATGTCTACCCTTCCCACCCCGTTAAGGTATTAAAGCGTGGAACGGTATCTTATACTTATCGCCTGCTACTACCCGTCCCAATCCTATCAGTCCAGGGGTATTAGGACTTCTAATCCTAAAGGGGAAAGAAAGGGATGGAGGCCTTTGTGGAGTTTAAAGAATAAAAGTCTAGCTTGACATTCAAAACAAGTATCAAGTAAAAGGGAAGAACAAACAAGCAAATAAGGCTTAAATTAACCCAGAAGTCAAATAATCATATAGTTTAGCATACCTTGACAAATACTGATTTGGTCATAGATTAAAATTAACCAGCGAGCGAACTGGTTCAAAACATATATTTAGACAGAAAGTCTGCATTAGGCGACTCGGATACAGTTGTTAGGGACTGACCCAATGATTAATTAGCCAACCTTTTGTCTATGTTTTGAAATAAAACTAGGCATAGGTTCTATTGATTTCAGGAAAAAGATGCAAAAGAGTTACCAGTTGTTTCAGAAAAGATGCAGACTGATTAAAAGGTTTGTGAGTTTCAGGAAAGTGCGGATTGATTATAGAAAAAGGTTTACCAATTTTAGCGAGTTTCAGAAAAAGGGGGTAGAAGACTACCAGTTTTTAGTAAACTAGATACGAGTTTCAGCAATTGATACTGTTTTAAAAATGAATGAGGCTGTTAAAAATCGAGATTTCCTATAGGCATTCTTTCTATACGTTTACTGATTTTAATACCTTTTCATGACAGTAATAGAAGTCTTATACACATGATGTCTATATGCAACCTACTATTAAACCTACCAACGGTTTGCCTAATGATATTGGTATATGCAGAAATGCGAGAGCCTATATACATGACCTCTATATGTGTAATTACAGAACATGAATGTTAAATCCTATAGACATGCTTTCTAGGTGATTTGCGGTGAAATTAAGCGTTAAACCCTATAGGCATGGTTTCTATGTGATTGAATCAGTATTAAGGACCCTATAGGCAGGATTTCTAATTTGATTAAAAGTAAAATCCTAAATCATGATTTCTACCCCTTGGATGCAAGAAAGTAAAGACCCCTCCCACACCTTTTACTATACTCCCCGAGTTTCATACAAGTTATTACAACCCTATAGATCAAACTGGAAATTAAAAACACACCAAGAGCTAACAGTTAGATCCAAGCAGCCAAATTCAACCTTAATGTCTAATAATATGCGATTGAGCCACTTCTGGGATCCAGATTTCCAAAGCCTTCTCATTATCCAAGGTGTTTCAAAGTTCCAAGGAATTTCAGGGATTCCAGGAATTGCTTACACACAGGATACCATTAGAATTAGAATAGTGCAGTGTAGAAGAGCCAGCTCTCAAGCCTCCAAGTTCAGAGGGAGCCCAGGAGTCCCAAAGCATGGCTTGCCAGAGAGGGCCAGAACTTATAGCTAAGAGTAAGTGCAAAGTGAAAGGGGAATTGGGGAGCCATGACCGGTGGTGGTCATACCTAGCCATGAAGTAGGCTGGCACACTCCTGACTACTTGTTTAGTTGAACAAGTTAGGAGCAGACCCTTGGAGGTCAGACCAAGGTATGGATAGTGATTACGACACTATCAGACCCAAGTCCAAGGCTCAGACACATAAAAGGGGAAAAGGAGTGGGAATTGATTGAGTTAGGGATTCAAAAAACCCAGTTCAGAATCATAGATTGCAATATTTGAGTATTGTTATGCCCTGAACCATAACTCACATACAAAGGGTAAAGGGTAAGAGAATTCACATAGGAACAATAATGACAAAGTTGCACAAAAACAGTAAAGGAAAGCATAACAGAACTAGGATGTGAAACACATAGTGGAGAAGAAGTATTTAAACTAATATGGACATACCAGTAGAGAAGCAAGAGTGCAGAAGAAAGTAGAGTAAACAAATTCCACAGCAGCATAAATATTAGAAAGAGTGAGAGAGTTTTAAGTGAGAGTGATTTGTGAACTCAGATTGTGTTCTATGTCCGTGTCTTCAAAGAGAAGGGAGGAGAGTATTTATAGTGTAAAACAGGCCGAAAATGAGGTAAGGATTGCAGTTCAGCAATAATTAGGGGAACAAGTCTCAATTAAAATTAAATCAGTATCAACGACTTCTTTTAATTAAGGAATTAAAATCAAGCAGTAACATGCAAGTGCTAAATAAGGAAAGAGATCACATAGGCTGAATATGACTAATAAGAAGGTATTTCAAGCATAGTACATTTACATAGAAGGTAATAGAGGCTAGGTTTATTAGACTCTAATCAAGGAAAGGTCTATAAGAATCCAATACCAATATAATCAAGGTAAGGGAATCAATCAGCTTGAGTAGGGAAGGCAGGGGTCGAGATTTCAAGGCAAGCATTCAAATAGGTCTGAGAAGCAGGGAAATCACTACAATAAGGAAAGAATCAATCACAAGAGTGCAATCAGAATCACACAAAGAGATTTGAAGTCAGCCCATAATTAAATGCTACTTCGAGGGGGAAATTTAACATATAAAGGAGTGCATAGCCTTAGGCATGTGATGTTGTACTCATGACAAATAGTATAATCACATGATAGTCATGTAAGTCAGGTTTCAGTGACAGACAAATGATCAGAAGCATGTAAAGAGTCGAGTGAAAATCATAGAGGAGTTTGACAAGTAGAAAGAGCTTAGAACCAAAAGAATTACATTCTAAAGTAAAAGAATCAGATCGAGCAATCTCAAATAGACGAAGAACTTCAGGAACTCAAACAGACCCCCAAAGAACTTGGGTTTTCCAGAATCAATCAGATTAAGAAAAAATAAGCAGATAAACACATAAACAGCCTCAGAGTCTCAAATAAACCCTAAAATTAGGGCTTTCACACTTAAGCAGTAAATTAAACGAACACCAACATGCACACTTAGAAAATCAAACAAATTCAAAAAATTAGGGCTTTCCATCACCAATTAAACCTGGAGATGCTAAGCAGATGAATCAAACAAAACATTTAAAAGACAGACTCAGAAACCCTAATTTAAAATCTAAGGGTTTTGAAAAAGGAGATTTGGGGAAACTGCTTTAAACATCACACACAGCATAGATCTAGCACAGATCTAAATGAAAAAAACGAAAAAAGAACCTTGAATAGGCTAGGGTTTCTGAGAAACCTAAAGGATGAGAAAGCCTTGGAAGTCACGAGATAAGATCTGAGTCAATAAGGTCGGAACCAGGCTCAGAAGGCTAAAATACGCCGGAGCAGGGCCGGAAATGGCCAAAAATCTTGCATCGATGAAGGTCTGGGTGAAGACCCTCAAAGGCTGGCCTTTGAATCTTCAAGCACCAGGCATGTGAGAGCAGTAGACGATGGGTAGAGGTCGTCCATGGTTAGATTAGCCATGGATTCCAGTGATTTGAGGTCGAAAAGGGGTAGGCGATTGTTAGGGTTTCAAGTGGGTGAGAGTTTTTGAGAGAGACAAGGTATTAGAGGCAGCGTCTTTGAGAGAATGGGGAGGGTTTACGGGGTAGTTTGGAATTAAAAAGGAAAAGGGGAACGGTGGCCGTTGATCTAAATGATCAACTGCCAGGATTAAAAGGGTTATGGGTTGGATCGGTTAAATAGGTATTAGGTCGGGTAACTGGGTTAAATTGGGTTAGGGAATTGGGCTCAGGTTTGGGGCTGAGATTGGGCTCAATTCCGGTTAAAATTGATATGCAAAAAGGGCTAGATTTTAAATAGCCAATTTTCCCTTGTTTAATTTTTTTAAAATAGCAAAATAATTTTTGGAATTAAATCAAATGTACTAAAATGATTAATAATACATAATTATTGAATTAAAAATATAGGAGTCAATTTTATAAATATTATTACAATTAAATCTTAAAAGGGGCTAATATTGCAATTATGTGCAATTTAGTTTTTAAAAATACTAAGTGAATTTGTAAAAATGTACAAAAATCATGTTAGTCATATTTTGGTGTAAATATGAGAATAAAAATAAGCTATTTGCCAAAATGATATTTTTGGGAATAATTATTGGATTTTATGGTATAAAAATAGACAATAAATTGGTTTAAAAATCATTAAAAATTTGGTAAATTACCAAAACTCTTAGGTGTGCTCATATATTCATATATATGTTATTTTGAAAGTATTTTGGGTATATAAAATACTCAAGGAAAATTGGGTATCAACAGCTGCCCATCTTTACCTGGGAAGGATGAAAGAGTTGTCGGGTAAAGATATGATGGCCTATTTTGACTGGAAGCGGCGATTTGAAAAGAATTTGACCGAGATCTTGTCTCTGAGCTGCCTACATATCCCTGGTTTTACAGGAATTAGGCCGTATGTAGTTCAAGAACCATTGACGGAACCTGCCGATGGAGATTTGAAAGGACGGACACGACGCTTGGGGGAAGCAAGAGGTATTTTAAAGTTGATCGGCTGCGAGAACCGGAATGGGGTCGCTCCTTCTGGGATGGTTGTTGCTAACCGGTATACCTGCAAGTGAGCAATATAGGCGTATATCGTGCATAAACTTAAACATGATGCAAGTTCCCGTTGGACCATGAGTGTTGTCCTTGGACGGTTAGGATGACGTCCTCATACCATGATGTCCTGGGCCATGAAGCGCAAAATTAAAGGATTCGCAGGCTATGAAATGATTTTCTCGGGCTATGATAATGGTGCCTCCGAACCATGATGCCTTTGAATAATGATGCGATAGATATAAAGTGGGATCCTCGGGCCATGGCATGGTGTTCTCGGGCTATGAAGATGATGCCTCCGAACGATGACGCCTTTGGACAATTTGGCGATATTTCAACCCATGAAATGCAAGATTTAACGGTATTTTAGCCGATGCAAAAGCGTAAATGGCGATATTTCAGCCGACGAAAACTTAAATAAAATAGGCGATGCTTCAGCCGATGAAAACTTAAATAAAATAGGCGATGTTTCAGCCGATGTGAAAAGTAAAATGGCGATATTTCAGCCGACCGAAAATTTAAATACAGTAGTTTGGTGATATTTCAGCCGATTGCAAGACGTAAATAAAAGTGGCGATATTTCAGCCGATGTAAAAGTGAAATGGCGATTTTTCAGCCGATAGAGAATTTAAATAGTATGTTGGCGATATTTCAGCTGATTGCAAGACGTAAATAAAAGTGGCGATATTTCAGTCGATGTAACAGTGAAATGTCAATGTTTCAGCCGATAGAGAATTTAAACAATAGTTTGGCAATATTTCAGCCGATGCAAAAAATGTAAATGGCGATATTTAAGCCGACAGAACTTTAAATAAAGCAGACGATGTTTCAGCCGATGCAAAAATGTAAATGGCGATTTTTCAGCTGATAGAGAATTTAAATAATGTTTGTCTATATTTCAGCCGATTGTAAGACGTAAGTAAAAATTGGCGATATTTCAGCCATGCAAGTGAAGGTAGAGCTTAACCTTGGAAGGCAGAAAGGTAGCCTTATGCAATGCAGGAAATGCAGGATGGAGACAACTCTTAGTCTCGGAAGGCAGAAAGGTAGCCTTATGCAATACAGATAGTACAGAGAGAAATAAAAGATTCTTAGCTGATAGCTGGTAACTAATTATGATATTACAGCTGCTGGGGAATATTGCGCGCGGATAGAAAATGCGAATAGGCACGGCAGTTCAATGCGATTACGCAACATGTTTGTGACTCAGGTGCCTGCATCCAAAAAAAATCGTGAGTTTTGTAAAGGGGAAAGGTTAGTTCGTTTTCCCGTGGCTTCCATCGTAGCGTGTCATTGGAGTAGCATTTCTAAACAGTAGCTATCATAGTTATGCATAATTTAACAAATATAACATAATTAGAAAATAGTTTTGTTTGAATAAACCAATGACTGCAACGTGGTTCAAAGCATTGCAACCTCTCTTGCTCCGGAATTTTGAGGGTGCTCCTCAAAATTTCTGCCCCAATTTACTGGGCTAGCACTTCTGACGGCTGCGTTGAACGAATGAAAAATCAACTTCGGAATTTTGAGGGTCCTCCTCAAAATTCTACCCCAGTTTACTGAGGTGACATCCTTGGTGATGAGCTGTTGAAGGCCAACTTCAAAATTTTGAGGGTCCTCCTTAAAATTCTGCCCCAGTTCCAATAGTAGGGGAAATGAAGATTTTATTAAATTGTGACCGAACTCGTAGGGCTACCTACGTATACTTCTTAAATGGGAATCAGGTCAGGTGTAGTTCAAATCAAGGGGAAGTCATCTTTGGGACTGGCCCGGTTGACATCCCGGTAGTCGACACAGATTATAACCTTCCCATCCTTCTTTGGTACTGGCACGATGTTGGCTAACCATGTTGAATACTCTACCACTTTGATAACCTTAGCTCTGACTTGCTTAGTAACCTCTTCTTTGATTTTCAAACTCATGTCGGGCTTGAATTTCCTGAGCTTCTGCTTTACCGGCGGACAGGCTGGATCTGTTGGCAACTTATGAGCTACAATGGTCGTGCTGAGACCAGTCATATACCCGTACCCTAAGCCAAAAGTAGTGCCATGCTTCTTCAGTTTGATGGACTTAGTGATCCCCTAAAGATTTTTACCGAGTCCCTTTCGAGGCTTGTACCCGCACCAATTGAGGATACTTTCGATCTTGGTGTCCCACCACTTATCTTTGTCTACAGCATTGACCATTTCGATGCAGTGGTACGTCTCTCCGCCTATTCTCCTTCTGCCACCGATCATTGTGATAGTCTGGCAAATATATATAGGGTTACTACCATCGCCATGAATGATCACTTCTTGGTAATTCCATTCGAACTTTACCGCCTGATGCAGGGTTGATGCTATGGCTCCGGCAGTGTGGATCCAGGGACGTCCCAATAGCAAGTTGTAGGATACCGAGACGTCTATCACTTGGAAGTCGACGTCGAACCATGTTGGCCCCATTTGCAAGCACAGGCTGATTTCACCAGTAGTAGACCTCTGGGACCCATTGAAGGCTTTGATTTTGATAGCCCCGTCTTTGATCTCCTATATGCCTTTCCCCAAAGTTCTGAGAGTCACAAGCGGACAGATGTTGAGGCTTGATCCTCCATCAATCAGTACTATAGTGATGAAATAATCTTCACATTGCACGGTGATGTGCAGTGCCTTGTAATAACTCAAACCTTCTGGCGGCAACTCATCTTCATGGAAAGTTATTTTGTGGCTCTCCAACACTTGCCCCACCATATTCACCATTTCACCCCCGGTTATATTGCTGGGCACATAGGCTTCGCTCAGTATCTTCACAAAGGCATTTTTGTAAGCGTTTGAACTCTGCAGAAGAGCCAGGATAGATATATGTGCCGGCGTTTTGTTCAACTGTTCAGCGATCGAGTACTCCTTAGCCTGTATTTTCCTCCAAAGATCGTCGTGTCCTGTCTCAATGTGACATCCCGGGGCTTGCTTACCAGATTCGACTAGGTGCTCTGGGGTGTAGACCCTTCATGTTCTAATCATTCCTTGCGCGGCAATTGTTTCTACTGTCCTGGTCTTTCCTTTCCTCCTAGCTTCAGCAGTGTAATCCCATGGAATGGAATTCGAGTAGAATGGTATTGTGTCAGTCATTGCCACTGGAATAGGAACCCTTGTTGGTAACACATCAACTTCAAAGGGTATAAGTGCCTTTGGAACTCAAAATTCAACCTCGATTGGCACGGACGCCTTTGCAGGAGGAGGCACTTCAAGTTCAAGAGGTATAGACATATATACTTCGTCGTCCCAGGAGGGCTGATTCTGCACAACAATTGGGTTAAGGGTAACCGCTGGCTTCTTTGGTTCATCCCCTTCAGCAATCAAACTTATCGAACCTTTGGGGTCCCAATCATCCTCGATCTCGATCATATGAATGGCTCCACCTTTGTGGTCAGGCAGGGGGTTGTTACAGACATTAGGAGCGGGATTCTTTGCTACATTGACCTTATTATCGATCAGGGTCTGAATCTTATCTTTCAATGAACGGCACTCGTCAAGGGTGTGTCCCTTCATGCCGGAGTCAAAAGCACAAGTCTTGTTGGGGTTGATCCACTGGTGGGGGTTTTCTGGAGCTTTGGCTGGGATAGGAGTGACGTACCAGCAGCTTTAAGTCTTTCATATAGCTGGTCAATTGGTTCAGCGATGGCTGTGTATTGTTCGGGAGGTTTGTGGTCAAAATTTGGCCTGGGTCTGGGAAAATTTTGACGGGTGGGTGGTGATTGGTATTGAGAGGGTTGAGCGCTATAAGCTTGGTAAACAGGTGTTGATTGAGAGTATCTGGGTGAGGTGGGTTGATAGGTGATAGGTGGAGAGGATTGGTAAACAGGAGGTGTATAGGAGGGTGCGGGTGCTTGGTAATTCGGGATGGGCAGATATGTAAGTGGAGGTGATGGGTAAGTGTGGTATTTTGGTGGTGATTTGGCTCTCTATGCGACCATTACGGCACTCACATCTTACTTCTTGGATGTGCCACCAGTTTGTAAAGCCTTATTGGTGGCTTGCAATGCTTCAAGATTTGTAACCATACCATTCTTGATACCCTCTTCGATTCTTTCTCCGAGTTTGATGATATCAGAGAAATTTTGACCCTCGATCAATATCAACCTCTCGTAATATTGGGGATCCTGAGCCCGGACAAAGAATCTATTGATTTGCTCTTCTTCTAGGGCCGGCCCGACCTTTGTAGCTTCTAACCTCCAACGAGTGGCATTTTCGCGGAATGTTTCGGTGGGTTTCTTCTTCAAATTCTGTATGTAGAACACATCTGGTGCATTCTCTGTATTGAACCGTAATCTATCTATGAAGTCTGACGCCATACCTACCCAACTTGTCCATTTCTTGGGGTCCTAACTGATGTACCAGGATAGTGCATCTCCCTTTAAGCTCCTCATGAAGAGCTTCATACGGATCTTCTCATCTCTTCCAACCCCAACTAGCTTATCGCAATAGGTCTTCAGGTGGACTCTAGGATCCCCTGTTCCATCAAACATTTCGAACTTGGGAGGTTTGTACCCCTCCGGAAGTTCAACGTCCGGTTGAATGCACAAGTCCTCGTAATTCAATCCTTCAATGCCTTTGTTACCTTCCACGCCCTGGACTCAGCTGGTTAATTTCTTGATTTCTGACGTTAAGTTCCTGATAAGGGAGTCCTTATCATCAAACTCAGGTGCATTTGAGATGTAGTGGCATACGGTATCCATATAAATATGAGTGTTATAGAGATGGTCATTGGTGGTGTTCAGTGGCTCGGGAATGAGTAGTGAAATGTTATTTGGAGTATGGAACGCGTTGCAGTGCTAGGTATGAGTGGGTTGTATATGTGGTTGTGGGGTGTTTTGTGGAGGTGCGGGATTCTGGGTGTTGACATCAGGAGCGGTGAGGGAAAATGATAGGTTCGCCAAATTCCGAACCCGATCCAGTTCTTCTCGAAATTTCAACAGCTTTTATTCCAGTTGTGCAGTAGTTTCCTTAGTAATCAGGGTACCTTGAGAAATATATACCTCCTTTTTGGCGCTTGTATCCCCCATTTTAACTTTGTTCTTATTCCGGACAGGACTCGGAGGAGGAGGAGGTGGAGCGCCCTTGGATCTTGTGCAGTATGCTGATGGTGCCAGAATGCACGAACTAACCTTTTGGGAGGGGAATAAAAAATAAAGAAAAACAAAAAGGTAGCAAGTTAGTGCGGGTCCTGAGGAAAAATTATTGTAGTATTTAAACACATTGTGTGAAAATGTAAATTGCATCCTAGTTTTGGTGTCTCGTTGTGCCCGAGGTAGGCCTAGTGACAAATAGTTTTGGAGAACTTATAATGCTAAATGCCTCATTTTATTGATTAAAATAATGCGAATCCAAAACGACTCTAAATAACAGAAAGTAAATGTCACTACTGGCCATTGGCCTTATTACATCATTAAAGCAAAATAAAGGACTCCTAACTACTTGGTCCCAGAAGGATCTTCCCCAGATTTGGCATCCTTATCTCCCTCAAACAGCTTCACCAATTCTCGTTGTCCTAGCAGTAAGTAAGCTCGGGCCAGATGTCCGCTTGCATTTCCTTCAATGTTTTGGCAGTCTTCGATCCTTTTTATGAACTTCCCTTCCAACTCTACTAGACCCCGCTCCAAATATCCTAACCGATTGTTGGCGCTGACAGCCATTTCTTTCCACTCCTCGATCAATTTATGATGGGCTTCTTGTATTTCCTGATGCTCACTTTCACACTCTCGAATTCTCTAGCGTAGTTGATTATACTTAACCTGTGCTTCAACATGCTCGTCAATAATTCTGTGACCTCAAATGAATCTCATCTGACCCATGCTATTGTCTTATAACCAACCCGAATAATATGGCACACAACCGGCATGGTACCTGTCTGGCTCAATGGATTCTTTCCCCAAAACGATTTTGCAATGCCACAAATGTTGAGCTTGGCACCTGTGAGGGCTATCATCGTCCTGGAAATCAACCTTGAGGTGACTCATTTTATTGACCCTTGGTATGATTTGTTTTCTTCCAGCTTGCCTCATGGCTCGAAGAGGAACGTAAGAATAAGTCCCTCTCAAACCGATCAGTTTGAGAAACATCACATCTAGGGATTGGAGAATGAATTCATCCGTGGGGAACCACTCAAACATCCATTGCACCTGGTCTTCTTTAAGATTTTCTAACAATTCTACCCATCCTCTGGCGTCCTCCGGCTGAACGAATATTTTAGGCATGTAATTCATACGCCTTAGCTGATGGAAGGTGATATGATCATCCCAATCTCTGCGTAGGATCTCTTGGTGGTATTCCCCTTTCTGGAGGTATTCCATGAGCCAAATATGAAGTAATAAGTTGAAACCCTCAAAATGACTGCCTTGTTGTTGACATTTGTTCAAGGCGCGGTATATCTCGGCGACGATCATGGGCGCTATGATGAAAGTTTGCCCACCAATCCCTTCCATCAAACTTTTGGTTACCATGGCTAGTCTGGTGTGGATCCTAGCCTTCTTCATAGGGAACACCATCACCCCCAAAATGCAAAACATGAAAACAAAGACTCTTCTATGGACATGTCCTAATGAGGTGATAGAAAATTCGTCTGAATAGGTTCCGTATGACTTGCTATGGCCGTACCTTTCATATAGATAGTCAAATGGGATGTAAGAGTCTTTCAAACATGTCAAGTCTGGGTTTTTCTTTAGTCCCATCATCTTAAGGAAACCCCTTCCTTTGCGATTTTCTGGCATAAGCAAACCCAGAGTCTCCCAAGGAATTCCAGCTAAACCTTCTATCTCTTCAAGTAAAGGAGTTATTTCAAGATCACCAAAGTGGAACACAGACTTGTCACTATCCCAAAACAATGTTGCAGCCTCTATGATTCTATTGTTAGGCTGAATCTCTAAGAGAGAAGGCAGATTACCTAAGTACTTGCGAACGAGTGTTTGATCACTAGAATGGAGATCGCTCCACCAATTCAGCAGCCTTGGATGAATGTTGGTTACCATGCCAAATCTGGGGATCTCGTGCCTTATTTTCTGCAAAATAGAGTGTTACGGACTTACCCCCACAAGACTCGACTATTTGAACCAATAATAAGCATAGCAAGCACTTAAGTTCTCCAAATAAATACACAGAACATGGAGGCATCCGTTTGGGTTTCAAGGAAACCCAATGTACTTTGGACAAGGTTATCTTAATGAGTCATTATGTGGACAACATAACTGACTCAGCTAGGTTTGACCATGATGCATGTACAATTTAAATGGAATAAGGTTTCTATTTTGAAGTGCTAGACTGGTACCCTTGAGCGGACAACTCAAGAGGGAAAGGCACAGAATCGTCGACTACACCGTTGATCGACTGGTTTTACCGCAAATATGCCTTTGCCAAATTTACGGGGTGATAGTATTGGAAGTGCGCAACTACTCATTATAAGCGTTGCTATAGCATTTGTTTGGCACGAGTGGAATATGATGTTGAAAATACAGTTTACAAGAATGAAACATGTTGACACATATTTTCACGTTCATACAATAAAGTTTACAATCATTGCTCAAAAAAAAATTCAACAACATTTATGAAAATACGGTAAATGAAAGTAATTAAAGAAAAACAAACAAAAGAAACAAGTCATTTTCAAATAAAGGCATTAAACAAAAGCAGTAAAAGAAAGAAATAAAGTCACATATAGCATGCAATTGTAAAAGCCTAAAGACATCCCCAGCAGAGTCGCCATGCTATCGACACCCCCCCCCACCTTGTTCCTCGCGAAATCGGGTTCACGACATTCGGGAAGACAACTCTTTTCCCGCTTTGGGATTTAGGTTTCGAGAGTTTAGAGAGTCGCCACCTAATGATTATAGTGCATTAGGACACTTATAGAAAAAGTAAAGATGAAAACCAGAGTTTTGGGTAAGGGCTTGAATTTATCTCGAGGGGAAGGTGTTAGGCACCCCTCAGGATCCTCTAGTGTGGTTCTCGGCCATGCTACAATTGTGACTTTAAATGAAACGCGAATAAACAAACAAGTATTGCAAATAAGAAGCATAAAAAGGGAGTTAAAGAAGTGCTGAAATTCAGGAAAGAAACTGCTTTGTTATAAAAGAGATACGCAAGTAAAGGGAAGGGTCAAGAAATTGGTGCAAGTAACTCAAAAGTCATGTAAGAAACAGAAGTTGAAAGTGCCGCAGCTTTTAAAATTCTAAAAATTGTTAAACTAATAAAGAGGGAGGGGGTCCTAGGTTTATACATTACATGGATCATTCACACAACAATGGTACCCAATTGTATGCATAGTGTTATCGTGTAATCATCATCTCCATATCTACCCTTCCCACCCCGTTAAGGTATTAAAGCGTGAAACGGTATCGTTTACTTATCGCATGCTACTACCCATCCCAATCCTATCAGTCCCGGTGTATTAGGACTTCTAATCCTAAAGGAGAAAGAAAGGGATGGAGGACTTTGTTGAGTTTAAAGTATAAAATTCTAGCTCGACATTCAAAACAAGTATCAAGTAAAAGGGAAGAACAAACAAGCAAATAAGGCTTAAATTAACCCCAGAAGTCAAATAATCATATAGTTTAGCATGCCTTGACAAATATTGATTTGGTCTTAGATTAAAATTAAGCAGTGAGTGGACTGGTTCAACACATATATTTAGACAGAAAGTCTGCATTAGGCGACTCGGATACAGTTGTCAGGGACTGACCCAATGATTAATTAGCCAACCTATTGTCTATGTGTTGAAATAAAACTAGGCATAAGATCTATTGATTTCAGGAAAAAGATGCAAAAGAGTTACCAGTTGTTTCAGAAAAGATACAAACTGATTAAAAGGTTTGTGAGTTTCAGGAAAGTGCGGATTGATTATAGAAAAAGGTTTTCCAATTTTAGCGAGTTTCAGAAAAAGGGGGTAGAAAACTACCAGTTTTTAGTAAACTAGATACGAGTTTCAGCAATTGATACTATTTTAAAAATGAATGAGGCTGTTGAAAATTGAGATTTCCTATAGGCATGCTTTCTATACGTTAACTGATTTTAATACCTTTTCATGACATTAATAAAAGTCTTATACACATGATGTCTATATGCAACCTTATTATTAAACCTACCAACGGCTTGCCTAATGATCTTGGTATATGCATAAATGTGAGAGCCTATATACATGACCTCTATATGTGTAATTACAGAGCATGAGTGTTAAATCCAATAGACATTCTTTCTAGGTGATTTGCGGTGAAATTAAGCGTTAAACCCTATAGGCATGGTTTCTATGTGATTGAATCAGTATTAAGGACCCTATAGGCAGGATTTCTAGTTTGCTTAAAAGTAAATTCCTAAATCATGATTTCTACCCCTTGGATGCCTTCCCACACCCTTTTACTATACTCCCCGAGTTTCATTCAAGTTATTACAACCCAATAGATCAAACTGAAAATTAAAAACACATCAAGAGCTAACAGATACATCCGAACAGCCTAATTCAACCTTAATGTCTAATAATATGCAATTGATCCACTTCCGTGAACCAGATTTCCAAAGCCTTCTCATTATCCAAGGTGTTTCAAAGTTCCAAGGAATTTCAGGTATTCCAGGCATTGCTTACGCCCAGGATACCATTAGAATTAGAATAGTGTAGTGTAGAAGAGCCAGCTCTCAGGCCTCTAAGTTCAGAGGGAGCTCAGGGGTCCCAAAGCATGGCTTGCCAGAGAGAGGCAGAACTTATAGCTAAAAGTAAGTGCAAAGTGAAAGGGGAATTGGGGAGCCATGATAGGTGGTGGTCATACTTAGCCACAAAGTAGGTTGGCACACCCCTGACTACTTGTTTGGTTGAACAAGTTAGGAGCAGACCCATGGAGGTCAGACCAAGGTCTGGATAGTGATTAAGACACTATCAGACCCAAATCCAAGGCTCAGACACATAAAAGGGGAAAAGGAGTGGGAATTGATTGAGTTTGAGATTCAAAGAACCCAGTTCAGAATCATAGACAGCAATATTGGAGTGTTGTTATGTCCTGAACCATAACTCACATACAAAGGGTAAAGGGTAAGGGAATTCACATAGGAACAATAATGACAAAGTTGTAGAAAAACAGTAAAGGAAAGCATAACAGAACTAGGATGTGAAACACATAGTGGAGAAGCAGTATTTAAACTAAGATGGACATACCAGTAGAGAAGAAAGAGTGCAGAAGAAAGTAGAGCAAACAAAGTCCACAGCAGCACAAGTATCAGAAAGAGTGAGAGAGTTTTAAGTGAGAGTGATTTGTGAACTCAGATTATGTTCTATGTCCGTGTCTTCAAAGAGAAGGGAGGAGAGTATTTATAGTGTAAGAACAGGCAGAAAATGAGGTAAGGATTGCAGTTCAGCAATAATTAGGGGAACAAGTATCTATTAAAATTAAATCAATATCAAAGACTTCCTTTAATTAAGGAATTAAAATCAAGCGGTAACATGCAAGTGCTAAATAAGGAAAGAGATCACATAGGCTGAATATGACTAATAAGGAAGTATTTCAAGCATAGTATAGGTACAAAGTAGGTAATAGAGGCTAGGTTCATCAGACTCTAATCAAGGAAAGGTCTATAAGAATCCAATACAAATATAATCAAGGTAAGGGAATCAACCAGCTTGAGTAGGAAAGGCAGGGGTCGAGATTTCAAGGCAATCATTCAAATAGGTCTAAGAAGCAGGGACATCAGTGCAATAAGGAAAGAATCAATTACAAGAGTGCAATCAGAATCACACAAAGAGATTTGAAGTCAGCCCATAATTAAGGGCTACTTAGAGGGGGAAATTTAATTTATAAAGTAGTGCATAGCCTGAGGCATGTGAGGCTGTACTCGTGACAAAGAATATAATCACATGATAGTCACATAAGTCAGGTTTTAGTGACAGACAAAGGATCAGAAGAATGCAAAGAGTCGAGTGAAAATCATAGACGAGTTTGACAAGTAGCAAGAGCTTAGAACCAAAAGAATTACATGCTAAAGTAAAAGAATCAGATCGAGCAATCTCGAACAGACGAAGAACTTCAGGAACTCAAACAGACCCCCAAAGAACTAGGGTTTTCCAGAATCAATCAGATTTAGAGAAAATAAGCAGATAAACACATAAACAGCCTCAGAGTCTCAAATAAACCCTAAAATTAGGGCTTTCACACTTAAGCAGTAAATCAAACAAACACCAACATGTAGACTTAGAAAATCAAACAAATTCAAAAAATTAGGGCTTTCCATCACCAATTAAACCTGGAGATGCTAAGCAGATGAATCAAACAAAACATTTAAAAGACAGACTCAGAAATCCTAATTTAAAATCAAAGGGTTTTGAAAAAGGAGATTTAGGGAAACTGCTTTAAACATCACACACAACATAGATCTAGCACAGATCTAAACGAATAAAATGAAAAAGAACCTTGAATAGTCTAGGATTTCTGAGAACCCTAAAGGATGAAGAAGGCTTGGAAGTCACGAGATCAGATCTGAGTCGATAAGGTCGGAACCAGGCTCAGGAGGCTAAGATACGCCGGAGCAAGGCCGAAAATGGCCAAAAATCTTAAATCGATGAAGGTTTGGGTGAAGAACCTCGAAGACTGGCCTTCAAATCTTCAGGCCCCAGGCATGTGAAAGCAGTAGATGATGGGTAGAGGTCGTCCACGGTTAGATTAGCCATGGATTCCGGTGATTTGAGGTCGATGAGGGTTAGGCGGCTGTTAGGGTTTCAAGTGGGTGAGAGCGTTTGAGAGAGACGAGGGATTAGAGGTGGCGTCTTTAAGAGAATGGGGAGGGTTTAGGGGTAGTTTGTAATTAAAAAAGAAAGGGGGAACGGTGGTCGTTGATCTAAATGATCAACGACCAGGAGTTAAAAGGGTTATGGGTTGGGTCGGTTAAATGGGTATTGGGTCGGGTAACTGGGTTAAATTGGGTTAGGGAATTGGGCTCAGGTTTGAGGTTGAGATTGGGCTCAATTCCGGTTAAAATTGAAATGCAAAAAGGGCTAGCTTTTAAATAGCCAATTTTCCCTTGTTTCATTTTATAAAAATAGCAAAATATTTTCTGAAAGTAAATCAAACGTACTAAAATAATTAATAATACATAATTATTGAATTAAAAATATAGTAGTCAATTTTATCAATATAATAATAATTAAATCTTAAAAGGGGCTAATATTGCAATTATGTGCAATTTAGTTTTTAAAAATACTAAGTGGATTTGTAAAAATGTAAAAAAATCATGTTAGTCATATTTTGGTGTAAATATGAGAATAAAAATAAGCTATTTTCAAAAATGATAGTTTTGGAAATAATTATTAGATTTTATGGTATAGAAATAGGCAATAAATTGGTTTAAAAATCATTAAAAATTTAGCAAAGTACCAAAACTCTTGGGTGTGCTCATATATGCATATATATGTTATTTTGAAAGTATTTCGGGTTTATAAAATACTCAGGGAAAAATTTGGTATCAACACTTGGGTACTGAGGTCTTCATCTTTTGGCACTATTTGGCATCTCCCAAGTTGTCTCAAAACCCGATACGGGGCATACGGCTGGATGCTTCTGAGTCCCATTAAGAGGAAGTGAGGCCCGGTAGCTGTCATATATGCGATCTCATCTACAGGCAACCATCCAAATGTCCATTCTATTTGGCTAGCGGTGACAGAACGGAAGTGTGATATCCATCCGGTGACCCCTTCTAGTAAAACGATCCCATCAATCCTTGTATAAAATTCCTCTATGAATGTTTTTTTTATTGACCCATAACTCATGAATAGAAGATGGTGGCATAGGTGTTCGATCATCCACATTTGCAGTAACAGATTGCACCCCTCAAAGAAGTCTCCTCCAGCTTTGCAGGCTGTGAGAGCGCGGAAGATTTCAGCTACTATCATGGGTGCAAAGGTGCTTTTGGACTGGGTAAGTAAAGTGCTGACAACCCTGGCTATTTTTATGTCAATATTTCCGTCTTTCCTAGGGAACACCATAAGTCCCAAGAAGACCACCATAAAAGAAAAACATATATGTTCTTCCTATTTGTGGCGGTTTCCTTTGCTACAGATTTTGTTTGTTGGGTTGCTAAACCCCCCTATGTGGCCATATCTCTGGTATATCAATTGTGGACTACAAAAACCAGCTACTAAATCTGTGTTATAGACCAACCTGCTTATCTTCAATGAGTCTAAGAAGTTGTGCATGGAAACTGCTCTTGGAGCAACAAAATACTGGTGCCTCATAGAGAATTTTGGACCCCCAATATATCCGTTTATTTCCTCCAAGGTTGGGGTGAGCTCAAAATCTGAGAAACGGAATACGTTGTGAGCCGGGTCCCAGAATGTTACCAACGCCTTTATGATGTCTCCCCTACGATTAATCTTTAACAAACCAGTGAGACCTCCCAAGTGTAGATTAACCTTATCTTGTCCTAATTCTCCTAGATCATTCCACCACATATGCAGCTCTAAAGGGATCTTGTTCATGACTGTTATTGGCAATTCTCGGTTCATGCTCATTCGGCACAATTATTAGGGTGACTTTAGTAAAAAGAAAATCAAGACTTGCTTTGACTCAAAAATTTTATCACTATTTCAAACTTTTATAAAAACGTCTGGCTTTGTCAATACGGCCTTTCAGCACTTCAATGAAGAAGATTTAAAGGCTGTGTTTGCTAACCGGCCAAAATTTGGAGAAATGACCATAAGTGGTTGTTCTTGCAAAAAACGGCCTTCCGGCACCCCTTTGGGGATGTTTGTCTATTTTAGACAAGAATGGTGTCACCTTTACTTGTGGCAAAACTAATGACCTTTATGTACCCCTAATTATATTTTTTTTTCTTTTTTTTTTAGAAATAGTTGAGCCCGATGGGGGTTGCTTACGTATCCCACATCCGGTGAGAATCAAACTTACGTAGTTCTGCCTATTTTGACAAAATGAGACCAACTATTTTTCTAAAAAACAAAACAATCGTTTATAACAAAACTATTTTTCTTTTTTTTTTTTTGAAATTTTAGCCGAGTTTCGGCATATTTTGGATACTGACTTTCAAATCAAGTACTTTATTTTATATTTTTTTATTTTTCGAATTTTTCTCTCAACTTTCTTCCCATTTTTTAAAACCAATCAACATGCAGATCCGAAGCAAATAAATGCATAAGTAGCAAGTAAGATGCATCAGGATGGTCTCTTTATTTTTTGGTACACCTGTCCTAGACAGATAGACAGACCCAACCCCTGTGTTGAGTCTCCAAAGTCAAATGAATATGATGCAAACAAACGTTCCTACTAGGGATACGGCATGAGGCTAAGTTATTCTAAGTACAAAACCTGGGTATTTGGTCTAGACTTGTGTATCGAGCAGACAACTCGAGTCGAGGAGGGGGCTACTTACCGGGAACCAAAACTCCATCCGGCTTAGTAACTTGTCCGAGCCTCTTTCTTATTTTAAGGTATGACACTAACAGAATAAGGAGCCTCGACCAACGAGCACATCCTCGGAGATGAGATGAAAAGGGTTTCGTAGCAGTTTTATATACAATTCAAATAATATCAAATCGGTAAAAAGCAGCATTTAGCACATTAGGCCCAAACATGTAATAAAATCAGATAATAAATAAAGCCAATATAACAACTATTCCAAGCTCGAATTTCTAACCCTGAATCAGTGGTTCTGGGTCAGTATCCCCTGCAGAGTCGCCAGAGCTGTCATACCTCCTTTTTTACTACACCCCCTGAAGGGCATAATAAAGGGAGTTTTTCCAATTGAAGGATAATTGAAATGGGATTCATTTACTAAGAGATTTAGAGTCGCCACTTGGGAGATTTATGGTATCCCAAGTCACTGGTTCAAATCCCGAATCGAGAAAAAGGATTGACTCTGTATTACAGTCCGCGAACCAGAAATCCGGGTAAGGAATTCTATTAACCCAGGAGAAGGTGTTAGGCATTCCCGAGTTCCGTGGTTCTAGCATGGCCGCTCAACTATTATATTTGGCATAGTTATCTGATTTTTAAACAATTATGAACCAATGTGAAATTTTACTTTTTAACAGTTTTATTCAATTTTTAGAGAAGAATTGCAACGTTATTAAAACCCGTCTCGAAACACGTTGCATAAATGTACCCGTGGCTTTTAACATATTTTAACATTGTTGAGATTTGGATTTGAGTCACATAAATGTGCACCCGAATTTTTGAAGGTAATTTAATGTTACGCGCCTAAAGCAACTACGCATTTTGATATCTTTGCGGGAGGCCATAAAAATTCGCTAAAATGGCACGTCCCGATTTCTAAGTTTTAAAGAAAACATAATTACACGAGGGCCACACAACTTGCAATTTTATTTGGCGAGGTCCAACTCGATTTTAAGGATGTCCTAATAATATTCGGGAAATCCATGAATCATTATTACCTAGTATAGTTCTACTACTAATCTACTTAAAAGGCTAAAATAATTGGCATTAAACTATTGTTAAGGTTCCAATTGATTGTTTGTAGTAATGCTAATTGTCCTAACAAGAATGACAAGGCCTAGCCAATGGCGTTTCACAAGGAAGGCAGGTTCGAACCCACCAAATCAGGCCGAAATTTCGAACATAGGCAATTGCCATTGCTGAAATTTTATTTTGGATCAACTACCTGAAGTGGAGCTCAATATTTGGGCTTGTAGTTAGCCCAACAGAGGCCTCCAATTTTATATTCACAATTTGTCCAATCTTGGCCCAAAGTGAGCCCAAACCAATATTGACTTTAAAATGGGCCTCACAACACTAATCAGTTATACAACAAATGAACAATTTAAATTTTTTTTTTTTGCTTAAATCAAACACTCGCTCATTAAAAATCAAATTTCAGTTTCATATTCGAATCATGCGTAAGCTGACGAGTTACTATTTTAATTTCTGAAATTCAATAACAAACCAAAGTGATTGACATTTTTAACCCAAGGAAACTCCTGATTTAACATTAATAATGAAAATACATGTTGATTCTAGATTCAGTTCCAAACTAACCCTTATTCCAAATTTAACATTCAACTTGATATGATGATAAAATTAGAACTAAACTAGGCTAAGGCTAATAATACCAAACAGGATACCCATATGATTTTGAAACAGTCCAAACAGTCCAACTATTACAAATAATGCAATGTCCGGATTATATAGTTCTCACATTCTGGTGAAGGTTAAATACAACATTTGAATACACATATTTGTAGGCAATTTAATAGTAGATACTACTGTGCTAGGCTTCCAAATCAATATAAAACAGTAAGAGGAAGACTTATGGAAGAAAACATGTAATATTTCATCATTTATCTTCAAATTTGATCACACATTTTTTTATTCAAACTTCATGTATCACTTGAGGCCAAAGGAATACCTCGGAATGAAAAGAAAACAGAAGTGAGGAAGCAGTAGAAAGCAGCAGCATGCAATCTTAACAGCACCAACTCAAAATCCCAAGAATAGACCAGTTTTAAATGTACACTGATCCAACAGGCTTCAAATCAGGATTTAATGACTTGAATTTAGTCCCTCTTTACCCCAGGGAAACTCATGAATTGTTCAGCAATAAAAGAAACATCAAAAACCCCAGAGAAATCTAATGGAACAGTAATTTAGAAATCCAAACAGCTTCAACCGAGTTTCAAATCCCAAAATTAAGCCATTTTTTAAATCAAATGAGGAATCAAAACTTTCAGGGAATTCTAACCTCTCAATTCTATCTTTTTTTCAGAATGTCCTATATGTTTCAGGGTATGTCTCTCTCTATCAGTGTTTGTCTGTATATCAATGTATATAAGTGTATATATCAGTGTATTTTTCTCTCACCCAATGTTATCTCTCTCTCTCTCTCTCTTCAAATATCCCCCCTATATCAGTCCAGACCTCTCTCTTTTATACCTTAGTCATTACCCCTTTCCAACTCTTTTTTTCTTTCTTTACACTTGTATTATTTCAGCTTTTTGTCCCCCATGTTCTATTCTGATTTCCAGCCTTAAAAGTGCTAAGCCACCCAACCAGTCCCCCTTTTTTATTTGTTAATCCAATAGTGCACTAATACTCAGTGTTGGCAGACCTTATTTTAATCATTGAGAGTCCAGTTTCCCAAACTAACCCCCTAAAGCCCTTGTGAATTACTCAAACCTATCAAACATGTTAAAACTGACCCAATTTAATTTATGCAAACTATGAAAGTCAGAAAACAAAATCAACTACTCAAATGGTTTCAATGCAATCTACTATACAATAGATTAATATCATGAATAAGCACGGATTCAACAAACGACCTATTTAGACTGACTAAGTCGAAGGACCAACAGAATCGAAGAACAACTTTTGACATTTTGGAAAGAAAGAAATGTCAAACCAATGGGACAAATTATTCTACAGAAAAACCGTGTTTGATATTCTGTTCGACTTTTAATCAGAAAAACAAAACATTCAAACAAAACTAAAAAATAAAAATAAAGGTGTAGAAGATGAGAAAAGAAAAAATAAATAAATAAATGAAATAAAATTTAAGAGACCTACCTCAAAATGTTTGAAAGTTGTCTCGAATTAGGCCTTCAATTTTCTTTGAATTTGTGGTCGGAACAGACCTTAATCGAGTGTTCTCGACTGAGAATACACAACTAAGGTCGATTTCGACCTCAAACCTTCATGTACCTAACGTTTTGGAGTTTGGGGATTTAGGGTTCGTTTATTTGGTTCAAGATTCGAAGGGATTTAGGAGTAATCAAAGGGAACGGGTTATGGATTTGTAAAGGGGAGATCAATGGGGTTCTGGAGTGTATTTTTAGGGCGATTTGGGGGCGGCTAGGGTTTGGGATTCAAAATTCGATCAAAGATTCGACGAGTTTGGCTATGATTCGAAAGAAACGGTTTGGGGGTTTGGAATGAGGAGGTTGAAGGGAGTTTGGGGTGTAATTTTGGTGGTTGTTGGAGGTTGTCCGCCGCCGTGGGCGATTTCCGACCGGCGGCGGACGGTGGCTCAGGCGGCGTTCATGTTTGGTCTCTGAAGAGACGAGTAACATACTAAGATGGGGGGAAATGAGATGGGGATAGTCTAGTTCGGGG
Source organism: Nicotiana glauca (assembly GCA_026770625.1). Taxonomy (NCBI): domain Eukaryota; kingdom Viridiplantae; phylum Streptophyta; class Magnoliopsida; order Solanales; family Solanaceae; genus Nicotiana; species Nicotiana glauca. The sequence continues at coordinate 153,273 of MU785236.1, read as the reverse complement.
GGATTTGAGGGGTTTCGGTATATTAAAATGAAGGGATTAACGTGAGCCGTTGGATGATTGGAATCCAACGGCCGTGATCAATTCCTTAAGGCAAACGGGGTCGTTTTGTTAAATGAGGGGGGATGGACCGGTTCAAAGATCGGGTAGGGTTAGGATACGGGTAATGATCAAGAATCTGGACCGCTCGATCAAACTAATTCTACGGTCCAGATTATGAGGCCTGAAACGGCGTCGTTTGGATGATGCTGGAGATGGACTGGATTTGGACTTGGTTTGGGCTGGACTGGGGTGGGTTTTGACCGGGTATTTGGTATTTTAATTTGGGCTTTTTAAATTCAATTAAAATTGGCCCAATTGATTCCTTCCTCTTTTATATATTTATTGACTTTTCAATTTCCTTTCTCTCATCAATTAAAATCAAAATCCTAAATTAAATTACAAAAATTTAAATTAACTAAAAATATTAAGTATATCTGAATAATAATTATTATCAATAATTAAATACCAAATTAAAAGAAAATCACAGAATTTAACACTAAACACTAAAAATGCAAACTACGCTATTTTTTGTGAATCTTTTCATTATTGCAAAACAAACACTTGCTTAATTAATCTTAATTGTAAAGTTAAATCCTAAATGTAAATGACACTTATTTTTTGTATTTATCCATTAATTGAAACCAAATAAACACGCACATGCAAATGAAAATAATGCTGGAAAATACCACGAAAATCCATAAAATTGCAAACAAAGAAAAATTATTTTATTTTGAATTTTCTGGGAGTAATTCACATATGGAAAAAATCACGTGCTCACAGTTTATTCAAGGGGGAAGAAGAGGATAAAGGTGTATAAGGGCGTCCAGTTAGAAAAATGGGCTAGGGTTTGGGGTTATGCGGTTATAAGCAGAGAAGGGGGGGTATTGTGATTCGTTGATCGTTTTTTATCAAAGGATGAGATTTAAATAAGCTGGATCTGGTGCAACGGGTCTTGGACTAGGGCAGACCAATTGGCTCGTTTGTTGGACTTCTGGGGGTTGCTTAGGAATGGGCTAGTTTGTTTGGACCTTACTTGCTCCGAAAATGGCCCTAATTGGGGCTATAAAATAAATACACGAAAAATTATTAAAAAATTAATTTATAAAAATAACTAATAAAATATTAGTTGTGTAATAAAATGATTGAAAACACTAACTTAACATTTATGAAAATATAAAAATTCCATTTTGGTGCAAATGACGTAATAATATGTAATTAGGCACAACATATAGGCTATTATTGCAAAATTATGTAAATAGTTGAAAATTCCAAATATACTTATATAAAATAAAGTAAAATATCCTGAAACATATATGTTGATACAAATAATAACTTTGGGTAATTAAATCATCACAAAATAATTTAAGGGATAATTAATAAATATTCAAGTAATTTAAATGCAAGAAAATTAATTTTAAAGCTCTAAAAATATGGAAAATTATTTTTAAAAAATACTTGTATAAATCTTGTAAATTAAGTAATGATGCGAAATGATATTTTGGAAGTATATATACTATGTGAGGGCAAAATTGGGTATCAACACATGTCAAGTATATATGTCACATGTAATACAACACAGTGATAAACTCATATACTCATGCTCTTGGAGTATTCAACCTCACTCATCACTCTCAATCGCTCAGAACTCTCAATCACTCGACACTCGCAGTCGGCACTCGCATTCAGCACTTCTACAACATTCAACGGTACATGTGCTCACTGCTGGTATGTCAGACTCTGGAGGGGCGGATCCTACCCAAGCACTAATATAAGCCAACATGGCATGTTGCGCCGTGCAGCTCGATCTCATCAGGAATAAATAAAGTCTGTTGCGGCGTGCAGCCCGATCCCATAAAATATGAACACACATTCAATAACGAGTCTAACTATACCAAAATCATTCAATACCGACCTCAAATCACTTTTCAAAATATAGTTTATAAAGATTCTACAATTTTTTTCAACTCAAAACGCTAATTTAATGGTAAACATAATGATAAATTCATGTATATTAACCAAATCCGAGTAGAAAAACTTACCCCCCCCCCCAATCAACTCCTTGAAAATCCCTTAAAGAATCGCACAAAACTAGGGTCTACAACTAAAAATATGAAATAATAACTCTAACCATCAATTTAGATTTTTAAATCAGCTGCCCAGATATTCCTCTTCGCGGTCGCAGAAAGCCCTTCGCGATTGCAAAGAACAAAAAATCAATGCCCTCCAAAATAGCCTACGCGAACATGAAATCAGTGTCGCAAACGCGATGCTTACCTGACCTGACCCTTCACGAACGCGTGCAAACCTACACGATCACATAGGTTTAAAGCTTGACGGTCCAGCAAATCACTCCTCTACGCGAACGCGTGCACCATCTCGCGACCGCGATAACCTGAGACCTCAAAGCTTATCTATTGCATGCCTAGTATCGCGAACGTGATGAATAAATTCCAGCTGCCAACATTAACTCTTCGCGATCGCGCTCTTTCTTCCCGATCGTGAAGGAGGAAACCAGAAACAAAAACCAACAATCCAAGAAAGTTTAAATTGAAGATGAACTTGATCGGAATCATGCCCGAGACCCCTAAAGCATGATACGAACTTAGTTGAGGCCTCAAATCACATCAAACAATACCAAAAACACGAATCTCACCCCAATTCAATCCTAATGAAACTAATGGATTTCCAACTTCTACAATTGATGTCGAAACCTATCAAACCAACTCCGATAGACCTTATTTTGCACACAAGTCATAAATGACACAACATACCTATTATAACTTCCGGAACCAAAATCTGAGCTCGATAACAACAAAGTCAACTCTCAATCAAACTTCTAAAGTTTCCAACTTTCGCCAATTCAAGCCAAAACGACCTATGAAGCTCCAAATCAATATCCGAACACAATTCTAGTTCAAAATTACCAGAAAGAGCTATTGGAACCATCAAAACTCTATTACGAAGTCGTTTGCACATAAAATCAATATAAGATCAACTCTTTCAACCTAGGCTTCTAATGTTGAGACTTAGTGTTCTAATTTATTTTGTAACATCTCTAAAACCAAACCAACCACCCTGACAAATCACATAACAATAAACGAACATAGAATAAGCAATAAAATGAGAAATGGGGCGATAATACTCAAAACGATCGAAACGGGTCATTACATCGGACTTATCCAAATTCTCTAATACATATAATAACATCACAACAACGAATGGAAGATCAAAACACAAGTTGAACTTCTCTTATGTTCAAGAACTTCCAAACTACAAACTTAGCGTCTGGTTCAAGCCGAACCAACCTGGATTACATTCAAACTTTGCACACATGTTATAAATGACTAAACGAACCTATTCAAAGTTTCAAAATAATAATCCAAATTGGATGTCATTAAAGTCAACTCCTGATCAAACTTATAAACTGTCTAAACCTTCAAATTGCCAACTTTCTTCAAATAGAGCCAAAGCATCATAGGAACCTCCAAATCTGAATCTGATCACATGTCTAAGTCCAAAAATTCACAAACCTATTTGGAGTCATCAAAACACTAATCCGAGTTCGTCTACTGAAAGGCCAAACCTTGGTAAACTCTTACATCTTAAGCTTAAAAAAAAATAAAACTAAGTGTTTCAAACACTCTCAAATCTTTCCGAAATCAACCCCAACCATCCCCGTAAAACATCAAATATCAAATATAAGTACGAAGAACATCAAATAGGGGAACGGGGCTCAAATATACAAAACGACCGGCCGGGTCATTATACTTACCAAGTGTATGTTAATTTTGTACTCATAATATACTTCTATACTTTTTTATGCAAATTTTATTCCTAGTACTAGTAGGGCCCAAGAGACATTGCTGGAGTTGACACTTGGAGATATCCTGGTGAGCTGCCATATTTGGATTTGCAGCTACTGGAGTCACCTTCTATTTTTATTTATTTTTGCCTTTTATTTTGGACAATTTCGTCTTTAGTCACTCATGACTTAATGTAAGGCCCCGTAATTTTTTTTTTTGAGTAATTTAAGATTTCGTCGTGCCAAGGTAGGCCAATAATTTTATTTTGTGTGAAAACGAGGATTAATGATATAATGGATATTAATTGGATATGGTAATAAGTCTATAAGCCTTATTATAAGTGAATTGGGGTCTAAGGAGAGGCCTAAGTCGAAGCCAAATTGGAAAATTTCATATTAGACCAAAGTTGTAAATGAGTGTGAACAAGACCTCACTTTGGATGATCATATCTCCCGTTATATAAGTAGTTGTGTGAAGCACAACTTAAAAAATTAAATTCCTTTTAATCTAGTTTCCAACGCAACAAACTGTTCGTTATTTGAAGGTGTATACAGAAAGTTATGACCATTTTACTCAGCAGGTGTCACTAGCGCGACCACTAGCGCGAAGACACGCAGTTTGCGAAGTATTCTGCCTCCCACGCGCGGACATATGCACGAACACGCTAGTAGGGGACTTTTAAATACCCCTAAAGACCAAAAATTAGAGAATTTGTGATATCTCTCAAGCTTAGGGCTTTCTCTACACCCCAACTCGACCAAGGTATCAAATTGCACACCTAAGGTGAGTTTTTAAGTTTGTTTTTATGGTGAATTCACTTCTCAATTACTAGTTACAACATGATTTTGGTAGGATTTCATAGGATTTCTTCAAAACTTCAAGAACACCCCAAAGTTTTCTTTCAAGATTTGATCTACAAGAGGTAATCTTTTACTCTTAAACTTATATATATCGAGTTATTATGGAAATATGAGTATGAATTAAGTGTGGTAACTCGTGGGATGGTGATTGGAAGCTATAGGTGCCTAACCTAGGTTATGTTGGTGTTGTAGAGATTGTGAGATGGGTTATTGGGGTATGATTCTTGGGTGTAATAGTATTATGTATACATGCATGTACAAATTAGGTTTGCGGGAAGATTGTTGATCATAAATAAGTAAAGATTGGGTTGTGGAATGAAGGAAATCTTATAAAACTGATTTGAAATCAAGGTGCTCAACTAGTGTTTGATAGAATGCTCAAATGAGCTGAAATCATGAATACCTTCCTAATTTGTGTTCAATTTTGTTATGTTTCAAAGTAGGTTGGAATTGCTAGAATTTCCGGAACGTCGTAGTAACTTAAGAAAAGCTTAAACAAGGCATTTATGGCTAAACCCCCATCTTTTAGAAATCGAGCTTCATCGATGTTGTGTGAATATGGTAAGATTAAAGTTGAATTGTTGCGTCGATTAGTATTTTCCATGAATTGGTGTTGTAACCTTATATGCGTGAAGGATGTGTCTCAACAGGATTAACGTGCTATCTTGATAACTTGAAAGGGGCAAACGATATGAATTATGTATTGAAATGCTAAGACCTTAAATCAAGATTGAAATTGAGATTGTTAAGCCAAACTATGTGAAATCATTTATGTATAAAGATGTTTGAAATAAATTGAATGACTTTGGGAAATAGAGTATGGCCAATGTGCCTAGAACTTGAATTGTAATTGTACTTGGTGACGCCTATGACACGAGAAAATATGAAATAGATTATGAAATGAGCCTTGACTTCACTTTCCGTAAATGACTACAACAATAAATTGGCCTAAAGGCTTGTACTCAATTTATGCCTATAGATGGTTGCTCGAGATAATGATTTGCCTTATAAGTACCCCCAATGTGAGAAATAAGAGATTGAAATGTGGCCTAGTGCCAAGTATGCTGTAATGATTGTGGCCCATGTACCGATTAATTGATATGTGAACCTATGGATGGGCTATGAAACGCATAGGTCTATAATATAATATATGGGACCTATGGACGGGCTATGAAACGCATAGGTGTATAATATAATATGTGGGACCTATGGACGGGCTATAAAACGCATAGGTGTATAATATAATATAATGTGTGAATCCTCTGGACGGGCTATGAAACGCATAGGTGTATAACATGATATGTGAACCCAATGGACGGGCTATGAAACACAACCTAAAGGTATGGAAATTATGTGAAAGCTATGTGATCCCTTTTATTTAATAATGTTGTGATCATTTAAAATGTTTGAGGTTCACTTATGATTTCTTTATTCCTGTTTGATAGTTTTTTCTAATTAGATGGTATTTAGTTATGCATACTAGTGCTATTCAATGGCACTAACGTCCCTTTTGTCGGGGGTCCTACATTCGTGTTATGATTGTAGGTGGTTCCATAGCAGGCAGTGTTGGTCGTAGCCAGTGACGCATCTTCCTTTCAGCTGATTTGATGAGCCTCACTTTATTTTGGGGTCATGTACGATTGTTTATCATGTACTTTGTATTTAAAGGTATAGCCGGAGCCTTGTTGCCGATATTTTTATATTATTCTTTAGTTATTTTTAGAGGCTCCGTAGACAGGTTATGGGTGGTGTTTGGTATTAGGAAATGAAATTTGCAATACTGGTATTTGGAAAATATGTTTTCCTCCACATCCATAAAATTTTTCACATTTTGGATACTGTGTTTTAAATGGTTAATGAAAACAAAATGGTAGTTGCTAATGAAATATTTATAAAGTATGATTAATGGAGTCCACCTCCTATTTATTCATGAATTAGTTTGGGTTGAATGAAACTTAACAGGCTTGCTCAGTCGGGTTTACTCGATTGAGCGTCGGTCGCGCTCCTCGGATTCTGGGGCGTGACAAACTTAGTATCAAAGTCTAAGGTTTTAAAGTGTCCTAGGATGTCTCAGTGCCATGTCTAGTAGAGTCCTTCTTATCGGTGTGTTATCGACCATATCTATAAGTTGGAGGCTATTTGGACATTTAGGAATTTCACCCTTCTTTGATACTCCAGATCGTGTGATATAACTCAAGATAGGGAGCTGATTTCCTTTCTAAGTCTTATTCTCAAGATTGGTACTTTTGATACCATTATCCGCGAATTTGAAGCATGTAATGAAGGATTGATCCCACCATTGAGTCCGGGTGGATTGCCCAAAGACTTGTTAGGAGAATGTGTCGAGCCATGGAGGGATTGGTAGAACTGGTTGCTAAGGGAAGTACCCTTGTTCCTATTAATGTCATTGCACCACCAGATTATGTAGTATATAAATATGTTACCAATGTATGTTACAGATATGAAGTCGAGGTGCATCAGTTAAGGTATTTTCCTGCCAATCTAGAGTCACCAAGTATGTGACCCATTAGTACGTCGTTTTGAATGCCACATACTTTTCCTTATTGTATACGTACACCTGTATGGGAAGCCTGCATAGATATGTTCTTAAAAAGAATCTAAATCACAAAACATTGCATGCCCCTGCTCTTTTAATGAGACGTATTATTCACAAAGTCTCCCGATCACGATTCTCTTGCTTATAGCCTTCTATGGAATTGAGCTCTATAATTATGTTCCTGAATTGAGTTATAACACTATTGATACTTCCCACTTGCTTTTCCTAAATTCTCAACAAGGGACTATTCCCGATGAATTTCTTACAGAAACGTTTTATTTAAATGGACAACATCTGCTCACTTGTGCCTATACATGCGCTATCATAAAGTTTACCGATGTGGTGTCAAGTTCCATGCAAAGGCACCCCATTTTTCTCGAATTGCTTTATTGTTGTAACTTCCTAATGTGTGCCAAATTTTAAATGTTGATGCTATTTGCGTAATGTGAAATCTTTGAAGTAAATGAAAAATTTTGTGAAACTTATGTGGTAGGTAAATAATTAATGATAGTGTAGATTGGTAATGATTAGTTGAAGCATTTTTTGCATGTTAAAGTGATTGAATTGTATGGGGCTTATTGAGGTAACCCAGTTTTGTGCAAGTAAATGACATTGGTTGAACCAGATGTAATTTGTGGTATAAAGAGAATGAGCTAAGTGTAAGTTATTTAAAGTGTATGAATATGCACAAGTTGTTGAGGTAATAAATTGTATACCAGTTGTAGGGATAATAGAAACTGTGTAATGGTACTTGGAAATATGTTTCGGGGGCTCTCTCACAGGTAGATAGGCATAATTACAAAGGAAACTCTGGCGAAATTTTAGAAAATTTATAGAGTTAGCCAAATTCGGGATTGTTGATATATTTCATGATATGAACAACCTAAAGTTACATAAGGATGTCTAATGAACGAAACTCAATCCTCATTCGAAGACAAATGATCCTAAGGGGGGCAGAATGTAAGGCCCCAGAATTTTTTTTTGAGTAATTTAAGATTTCGTCGTGCCAAGGTAGGCCAATTATTTTATTTTGTATGAAAATAAGGATTAATGATATAATGGATATCAATTGGATATATTAATAAGTGTATAAGCCTTATTATAAGTGAATTGGGGTCCAAGGAGAGACCTAAGTCTAAGCCAAGCTGGAAAACTTCATATTAGACGAAAGTAGTAAATGAGTGCGCACAAGATCTTCCTTTGGACGATCTTATCTCCCGTTATATAAGGATTTGTGTGATTCACAACCTAGCAAATTAAAGCCTTTTGAGTCTGGTTTCCAACGCAACAAACCGTTCGTCATTTGGAGGTGTATACAGAAAGTTATGACAATTTTACTCGGCAGGTGTCACTAGCGCGACCACTAGCGCGAAGACGCGCAGTTTGTGAAGTATTCTGCCTCCCATGAGGTACGCGCAAACACGCTAGTAGGGGACTTTTAAATACCCTTAAAGACCGAAAATAAGAGAATTTGTGATATCTCTCAAGCTTAGGGCTTTCTCTACATCCAACTCGACCAAGGGATCAAATTGCACACCTAAGGTGAGTTTTTAAGTGTGTGTTTATGGTGAATTCACTTCTCAATTACTAGTTACAATATGATTTTAGTTGGATTTCATAGGGTTTCTTCAAAACCTCGAGAACACCCCAAAGTTGTCTTTCAAGATTTGATCTACAAGAGGTAATCTTTTACCCTTAGACTTACATATATGGAGTTATTATAAAAATATGAGTATGAATTAAGTGTGGTAACTCATGGGATGGTGATTGGAAGCTATAGGTGCCTAACCTAGATTGTGCTGGTGTTGTAGAGATTGTGAGATGGGTTATTGGGGTATGATTCTTGGGTGTAATAGTATTATGTATACATGCATGTACAAATTAGGTTTGTGGGAAGATTGTTGATCATAAATAAGTAAAGATTGGGTTGGGGAATGAAGAAAATCTTATAAAACTGATTTGAAATCAAGATGCTCAACTAGTGCTTGATAGAATGCTCAAATGAGCTGAAATCATGAATACCTTCCTAATTTGTGTTCAATTTTTTTATGTTTCAAAGTAGATTGAGATTGCTAGAATTTCCGGAACATCGTAGTAACTTAAGAAAAGCTTAAACAAGGTATGTATGGCTAAACCCCCGTCTTTTAGAAATCGAGCTTCATCGATGTTGTGTGAATATGGTAAGATTAAAGTTGAATTGTTGCATCGATTATTATTTTCCATGAATTGGTGTTGTAACCTTATATGCGTGAAGGATGTGTCTCAACAGGATTAACGTGCTATCTTGATAACTTGAAAGGGGCAAACGATATGAATTATGTATTGAAATGCTAAGACCTTAAATCAAGATTGAAATTGAGATTGTTAAGCCAAACTATGTGAAATCCTTTATGTATAAAGATGTTTGAAATAAATTGAATTACTTTGGGAAATAGAGTATGGCCAATGTGCCGAGAACTTGAATTGTAATTGTACTTGGTGACTCCTATGACACGAGAAAATATAAAATAGATTATGAAATGAGCCTTGACTTCACTTTCCGTAAATGACTACAACAATAAAGTGGCCTAAAGGCTTGTACTCAATTTATGCCCATAGATGGTTGCTCGAGATAATGATTTGCCTTATAAGTACCCCCCAATGTGGGAAATAAGAGATTGAGTTATGAAATGTAGGCTAGTGCCAAGTATGTTGTAATGATTGTGGCCCCATGTGCCGATTAATTGATATGTGAACCTATGGAAGGGCTATGAAACGCATAGGTGTATAATATAATATGTGGGACCTATGGACGGGCTATGAAACACATCGGTGTATAATATAATATGATGTGTGAAATCTATGGACGGTATATGAAACCCATAGGTGTATAACATGATATGTGAACCCAATGGACGGGCTATGAAACACAACCTAAAGGTATGAAAATTATGTGAAAGCTACGTGATCCCTTTTATTTGATAATGTTGTGATCATTTAAAATGTTTGAGATTCACTTGTGATTTCTTTATTCTTGTTTGATAGTTCTTTCAAATTAGATGGTGTTTAGTTATACATACTACTGCTATTCAATGGCACTAACGTCCCTTTTGTCGGGGCGCTACATTCGTATTATGATTGTAGGTGGTTCCATAGCAGGCAGTGTTGGTTGTAGCCAGTGACGCCTCTTCTTTTCAGCTGATTTGGTGAGTCCCACTTTATTTCGGGGTCCTGTACGATTTTTAATCTTGTACTTTGTATTTAGAGGTATAGCTGGAGCTTTGCTGCCGGCATTTTCATATTATTCTTCCGTTATATTTAGAGGCTCCGTAGATAGGTTGTGGGTGGTGCTTGCTATTAGGAAATGAAATTTGCAATACTGGTATTTGAAAAATATGTTTTCCTCCACATCCATAAAATTTTTCACATTTTGGATATTGTGTTTTAAATGGTTAATGAATACAAAATGGAAGTTGCTAATGAAATATTTATAAAGTATGATTAATTAAGTCCATCTTCTATTTATTCATGATTTAGTTTGGGTAGAATGAAACTTAACAGGCTTGCTCAGTTGGGTTTACTCGGTTAAGCGCCGGTCGCGCTCCTCGGATTTTGGGGCGTGACACTTATACTACCAGTTTTTGGAGGATTGTAGTAATGACTTTTATATTATATCATTTTTTTTATTATTTAGCTATGATTACTCTTATACTTCATTATTATTTCTGTCCAAATATAATATGATTATGGTATTAGTTTATTGGTTCACAAATCGGCAGTATTAGGTGACATCATGACCTTGATGATCATTGAAATATGACATATAGATGTTTTAATTGAATATTCTTTGGTTTAACTAACAATTCAGTCTAATATTTGTTTATCGACAAAAATGGTGAATGTATCCATCTGGCGCAATTTTAGCCAGCTTAGCATATGGAACTGGTTAGCTAAGAACAAATAATCACTCTTAGGGTGTGTTTGTTACGAAGAAAATATTTTCCACAGAAAATGTTTTCATGGAAAATAAGTGGTTTTATCACTTATTTTTCCTTATTTGGTTTGTTGTGAAAAAATTTTTCAAAAAATATTTTCTAGTGGTTGGTTAGAGAGCAAAAAAAATACTTTTATGCTACTCTCTTCACCTCCCCCCCCC
>MU785236.1:80008-139984 GCA_026770625.1 Nicotiana glauca | reverse complement strand
GTGGGTGTGGGGTGGGTTGATGGGGATGGGGAATAGGGTGGGGAAGATTGAGAAGGAGTTCTGGAAAATATTTTCTTTTTTCTTGATAAGAAAAAAATTTTCCTTCAATTGCAGAAAAATATTTTCTAAAATATTTAAGCCAGCCAAACATGAAACATTTGGAAAATATTTTTTGAAATATGCTTTCCTTCCTACGAAACACACCCTTAGTCCTGCTCAGTTAATAATTTTTGTTTCATGGTCATGCTAGCTTTATTAACCTACAAACAATATAACCTATCTTGAAATATCAAACTTCTCAATATTAATTCAGTAAATATAGCTAAATATAAACGAAACTTCAAGGCAAATATGCATCTTTGATGTGTTGAAAGACAGTGACGGAGCTATGTTTACCAAAGGAGTTCGATTGTATCCGGGGCGGATTTACCGTAGACCAAGCGATGTCACGTGACATCGTTTCGCCGAAATGTTTCACTAAATACACACATAAATAATATGCCAAAAAATAAAAAGTTTGTTGTTAATAATATATAATGACTGCACTTGGTGAATCTTGACTGCTTGGTCCGCTGGCTAAGACGGAGCAATTCTTGGGTTTGGTTCGGGATTCAAGCCCATACCAACACATTTTTGTTCTTTTAAGTTTTACAGTCCCTTAATGTTACCGTGAAAATCGTAACAGCAATTAAATTTGTAAATAGGACTCTAAAAATACGTGATCTATTTTTACGCCAGTTGTTAGAGCAGTTGATGCTAAAAGTATGAAGTTTTAACGATGACATACGAGCTAAAGCGAGGTAGTAATCAAATCGAGGGGTTTGTTGCCCAAGCTTCGGACGGGTCAATGAAAGGCCTCAAGGTCGATATTCAGCTCGAGCTCGAGCTATTGGGGGTAATCGGGAGAAGGATAACAGTTAGAATTGAATTAAAGAAGGCTTTTTATGGTCAATAACAAGAAATAAATAAAGAACAAGTAGTAAAGCAATAAATGCTAAAAGTGGCCTCGAGCTAGTAAGGACGAGTAAGTTAGAGAAGAAAGAGAGAGAGATATTATTGATCTTCAATGGAGTAGTTGGAGCAACAGCCGTCCTTTACAAAGTGGTGTGGACTCTCTTTATATAGGAGGGGAATCTGGTTATAGTACAACAAATATTAATTGAAAAGGCATGGAGATGGTACAGCTAGACATGGCGCCTCGACATAGGCTCTAGGTAGGCCGACTCTGTCAGCCTCGGTCTTCATCTTCTTTGAGTCGGGCCTCGACGAGCTCCGAGGAAGGGGACTCAATCGTAACTCCGCGTCCTCAGGGTCTCGAGGTATCCTTCCGAAATTACTTGATAACAAGAAATTAGGCCCTCTTATTTCACCGCATACAGATAGTCTCCGCGTTTCTCAGAACGAAGCGATGGGAAACAATTATGACAACCGACCCCTCGAGTTTCTTGTGGCAACATCATACTGACGACTCAACTTGTGCCGCGATCTTTTGTGACAACCGACACATCTCATAGACTTGTGTTTTTGACGTCACTCAATTCACTGTCGTTTCCCGCTCTCCAAGGTGAAAGTACCGCCATCGATTTGGTTCTTCAAGCATGCAACAATTGCATTTGTTGATCAGTCTGTCAATTCCACCATAGCTATGACTGCTACTTCAGGGCCGGGCCAGCAGGGAGGGGAGAGTTCCACTCCCATTGCTCAGGATCTACATGGGATTATTCTGGAGATTATGTATTTGATAAGAGATGGATATCCGAAGATGGCGAGAATATGCTGCGGATGGGGCTGAGAATATACTTTCCGCGGATGAGAGTATCACGGACCCTGCTGATGGATTCTTGAATGTGTACTTATACCCTTTCACACTAGGCCCCCTTGATAGGGTCGTGCTTGATTTCTGCCTGAAGTATCAGATTACTTTAACACAGATATCTCCGTCGTTTTGGTGAAAAGTGCTGATGATGAAATTTTTTGCGGAGAAGGCTGGGCTCGAGTTCATGCTTAACCACCTCGTCAGGATGTACCGGCCCTTTTATCATTGAGGCGTGCCAACCTTGCGGTGCCGTTCGTCTTCGCCCTTTGTTGTTGAGGATGAGGGAGATGGGGACCAAGAGTGGATCAGTCGATTCATGTGGGTCCGAACGGCTGATGTTTTCCCCATGGAGCTTATGCCTTTTCCCGAGGAATAGAATTATGCGCGTGAGTGGAGCGTCCCGATCTTTCCTAGATTTGCTTATAGTGAAAGTCAGTTTAGTAATTGTGTTGCTTCCATTCCTGCAACAACTTCATGGTCGCCAGGAGAGGTTCCCGATTTTCTTGGCTGTGTCCGGAGGTTGGCGACCCATTCGACTTGCAGCGAGCGTAGGTGGAGAGTTGTGTCCCGTGGCAGATGGGAAGCGAAATACCGGGGTATGCGCGTACGCTGCTTTTACCTTGCTCTTCGTATATTTGAGATGACATTTTCACCTTTCTTTTGTATTGGCTTTGCCGTCGTAGGTATCGGGCAGTCCCTTAGGGTGAGGCTATTTTCCTCCGGAGGAAAGGAGTTGTCGGCCTCCGAGCCAAGGGACGATGGTGATGGAAGGGACTTACACTTGCAGTGCGATGGAGATTTTAGTGGGGCAAAACGGGCATGTGTCTTTGAGGAAAGAACATCACCCGAGCATGTTGTTCGTGGAGTCTTTGGTTCTCGAGCTGGCGATTCCTCCGAATGAACATGCTTGACCGAGGTTGGTTCTTCTGGGGCCGAAGGGGCTGGACCAACGGAAGTGTGCTCGGCTTTCGAGGAAGTCCGTCGGCTTCTCTTCATGGTGAGTCTCGACGTAGTCCTTCTGCATTTCGCATCTTACTTTCCTTATTGAGTTTTTCTTATGCAGGCTTTTGACAGGCTCAGGTCTGAGTTTCTCCGTCATAGGGCTAGGCTTCAAAAAGCTCTGGATGAGGGTGAATCCCTTAGGCTCCTCAATGAGGATAAGGAGGTTGAGTTGATGCGCTGGCAATATGAGGCGTACCGGAGCTCGAGTTACGAGAGCTATTTGATTCAGCAGGTAATCTCTCGTAGTATGTGTTTTGCCTTTTTGATCCTTAAGGTTAATCCTTTTGCCTATCTTTAGTTTTAAAAAAAGACGGAAGATCTGGAGTACCTTAGGGACTAAGCTAACCGAGTCAGGAATGCTTGCGGTGAATTGAGGGCTCAGGTCCAGGCTCAAGCTTCATAGGAGAAGGGTGCTTTGGCTAAAGTTCCCGCCTTTGAGATCCATCTCCAATTGGCTCATGAAAACGCTTCAGTTCAGCCAAATATGATCGCGAGGCTCGAGTCTGAACTCTCGAAGGTCAGGGCTGAAATTGTCGATGCTCGGGCCGAAGCAGCATTGAGTTGGACTAAGGCTGATCAGGAGATTGTGATTCATTTGAAGGATGCAACTAACACCCAAGCCGAGTTGAAGTGGACCATCAACCGCAATAAAAGGGTTGAGGAATATGTTCATTGCAGACCCCGAAGAGAGGTACTTGAGAAGGTCAGAGTCAGGGGCTTTGTTCTCCCGGAAAAGCTGGCTCGAGAGCGAGCGGACGAGCGTGATGCTCGATCTCTTGCGGACATCATGGATAGCAAAGATGAGGCTAATAGGTCGTAGCCCTCTAAAGCAGAGCGTAGACTTTGCCATTTTGTATGCGCCATCTGTAGGCATGTTTTGTAGATGGAGAACACACTTTTAACGTATGTGAATAAAAGAGAACTTGAAGGTTTTATCTCCTATGTATCTCTCTTTGCATTGCTTTTGACCAGGAGGGTTGGTTCCAGAGCTAGGCGGGAACCATAAGATTAGTGATATGGCTCTGGAGCTCACCGAGTAGGCCTGGAGGATTTTTGTGCACTCGGTAGACGTGACATTTAGTGCAAGTTGGCTTTATAGCTCTTCTGCTTTGCCCGGCTATTCTGGGATGAGTCTCTGAGTCAAGTTTTTGACTTGAGCCTTCTTGACCTTTACTCCGTCGTGCCTGCATGGGCGGGCGACTTGCGCCTTTCTATTGGGCACTTGTATTTTACCGACTTTGGGTTTAGTCTCTGAGTCGGGTTGCGACTCGTGCTTAACTGACCCCAAAAACCTTTCTGTGCCTGCAAGCAGATGACGATGGAATTTACGCATTTGGTCGAAGCGACTTTTTTAGTGTGAGGCCCTAAGGCTCATTTGGATGGCGATAGTGGCCCTTACGTTTTGCCTTTAGGCATGTATAGTTAACTATTTTGGATCTGGTCTCTGAATCGGGTTACGACTCGAGCTTATTTTAATCCTCAAGTTTTCAATTTTTTCAGCTAGCGGCAATGGCTCTTACGCTTTTGGTCATTGAGACCTTTTAGTGTGTGGCCTGGAGGCTTATTTGGCTGGCGACAATTGCTCTTACGCTTTTGACTGTGGGCATATTGTAGGCTCTATTTTCCTCTCGTTAAGGTCTTTCTGAAATAATTTTGCCTGGCCCATCCTCGGTTCGTGAAGAACCTCGATTTCAAGTCGTTAGTAGCAATTTCAAGCACCTCGGAAGGTTTTTATCTTGGAGCTGACATAGTCGAAGCTCGTTTTGCCTGTTAAGGGTTGCCTATTTTAACCGGTTATTTCAAAGTAGATTCGAAGTAATGGCCTACGATTTTGTTAGCGATGGTCGGGCGTCCCCGAGTCACATTAATTTGGTTGGTTAGGCCGTTTTGACTATGTGTTTGGCTGAATCCATTTTTTATCCCGAGTGATAGTTTAGGGGTCTATATCGAGGGTATGCCCTTTTCGGAGTCTTACAAATGCGACATATAGCCTAAACTTTGGGACTGATTTTTATGCCTGTAGTAAGGTCTTACAATATTTTCATGCATGTTGAGGTCTTACAGTTTGTCATGCCTGTTGAGGTCTTACAGTTTGTCATGCTTGTTGAGGTCTTACAGTTTGCCATGCATGTTGAGGTCTTATAGTTTATGTTACTATGTAAAATAGATCTGGCTAGACCGAGTCTGCCCGCTCGGGGTCTTACGGTCTCTGGTTTTCTAGTGTATGGCAATTAACGACAGTCTCCGAGTCATCAAGTTTGCTTAGGCTCGAAGGTTGTTATTCGTGAGGTCAGAACAGGCTCGTTGGGGCCTTATGAGCCCGAAGTTCCGACCCTGGGATCATGCGGGTGCCAAATTCTTGATGCTAAGTCTCCGAGTATTTCGGGATGTACTGGACAGGGGGAGCCCTTGCCGTGAGCATGACAAATTTTTCTTCGTTGGAGTACGAGATGCTGAAAGACATTCTTTAATAGCTTAGCGTAAATACATGTTGTCTCGTTTCCGTGAGCTCAGCCTACACGTGTATGGCTATTTTTACCATTTGGCTTGGTACACAATTTCATATTAGAACCTCATTTGTCATTTCTCGGCCCTTCCGGGCGGATGGCGTCTTTGAGGGGGTTGTCTTCCATCATTTGGGGTTGATTGCAAAAGAAGTCCTGCGAGCCCGTCGGATCCTCCTTAGGAGGCACGTTACTCTGCTGAGAACCTTGCTGGCGAGGCCCTCTCTAGGGCAGAAGTCCAGCCGGGGGGAAACTGTGCGACGAGTGTCGTTGAGGCCTTGGGATCTCCGGGTAGGGTCAACACTTACGAATTCCCTGGCTGGGTGTCTGCATGCAGGTTAGTAAAAAATAACAAATGAGGGAGGAAGATTTACCTTACCATAGGACGCGTAGGCAATGTTTCGAGGTCCGATACGTCCATGTTGTTTTGGAGTGAGGACTCTAGTACAACCCTCCGCTTGTGTTTAATCGGGCTCAGTCTAAGGCATGGTTTGCTTACACTTGTGACTATTTCGAGATTGGAGATATTGGTGCATGCGATACGCTATATGATGTGAACTTTCCCCTTGCTATATGTCGCTTTTTGCCAACGCCTCTAATTTCGTCCCTTGTGTGGAATTTTATTTTTTTAGCGAAGGGGGAGACATCTGAATAAGGTGTTTGTGCCTTGCACACCCTTTGATGACTCGAAACTTGTCATTCTTGTCTGCGCCAGCCATGCCGAACTGAGAGAATGGTCTTTCTCCTTGTTGTTGCGATTTTCGTCTGGAATCCGACAAAGATTCGAAAAGTGGGCATGATTTGACTCGACAGTCTGAGTCTTTCTGTCATCCTCGGCTCGACAGCGTTGATCAAGCCACCTGAATTTATGAGCGCATGTTTTATTTAAAATAGATCGGATGAGGAAGAAGGTTACCAGTGCATCACTGTGAGGTTGAGACAAGGTCTTGATGTCTTTTTTACTGAATGTGAGGGCATCCTCAGAATATATCCCCGGATCTATTTTTCTCTTGGTGACGAGCATTTTTACTCTCCTTCTTATGAGTTCTCGAGGAGTGTCATCGCTCTTTCACGATCGTGGCAATACGCCGTGGCCCATTTGCTCCATTTTTCTTGGCCGCCTTCCTTTCTCGGAACTGAAATCAAGCTCGATCGCTTGACAATTCGCGGGGATGACTTATTTGGAGTAGCTTGGCTATTTTATTCTGGAGCCGGTGGCCATTTTTGGCCCTGCGGACATGTGTGTTATGTCGTTCACACATCAACCTGTGGTTTCCCTGAGGGGAACTCGGCTGAATGGGTCTGGTCCATCTGGTGTCTCTGGTTTCGCTGACGGTGAACACGATATCAGATATAGCGATGTTGAAATTTTATTTTGACAGGTGAGTCACCCTTGTTGGCCTTGTTCTGCCGAATCTGGCTCTGTTAACGATTCCTTGAGGATATTGTCCTCGATCCATTCTCCGGTTGTGGTAAGGTAGATCGTGTCTCGGGGCGTTCGCCCAATCTACAATGTACGGGCGGTATCTTTTGCTATTTGGCATCGGTTTCTTTTCCAGGAGCCTGTTTAGGTATACTAAGCTCGAGGGGGCTCCCGGTTGGTCTTCCATGACCCTGCTTTGCGACCGATGCCGAGTGTGGGCGTCTGACCAGGTCTTGGCTGGATACCTGATCAAGATTTGTTTTAACTGCCTTGAAATCGTCAAGCTTGGTTTGTTTAGGCTTTGAGTGGAGGTCAGTACTGCCCAGTCGTCTGAGGCTGGGGGTAATCCCATTCGTTCCATCTGGGAATGAGATGCGAATTTTTGTAGCATTTCATTCTCCCTTTGCTAGGTCTTGGATGCGTCAGGCCTTCTTGCCGTGGCTTTAATGGCACCGGCGCATGCTTTCATGGAGGAGTCTGCTAGCATGGCGAACGAGTCTACGAAGTTGGGAACTAGGTTGTGGTACCGTATCATGGTCCTTTTCGAGAGTGTTTGCCCAAACATCTTCAATTAGACGAACTCGATCTCATCGTCTTTTGGGTTATTGACTTTTGCCGCGCACGTATAGGCAGTGATGTGTTTGTTTGGATATGAGTTCCCGTTGTACTTAGGGAGCTCCGAAGTTATGAACTTCTTTGGAATGGGTTCCTGGGCCACTTCCTCGGGGAACGACTGTTGTGCGAAATTCCATAATTCTCTATCCTTCAGGATCGGGGAAGTGCCCGGGATTTGGTCTACTCTAAAATTGTAAGTTTAGACCTTCTTATCGTTGGCTACTATCATTTTCTCGCCTCACTCAATCCTTTTGGTGAGGTTCTCCAGCGTTTTCACGATGGCGGGATCAGTTACTGATCTGTTATTGCTTGACCTTTCTGGTGCCTGTTCAGCTGGGGGAGTGGTTTCCGACGCTACTGTGCTGCGAGTCTTCGGGTGGTTTTGTAGCTGAGCGATAGCCAACTGTTGTTCCTGTAACATTTCAAAATAACATGAAGACTAACTTTATGTTCTTCCCCGGCCGGGGTCTTTCGGACTTCTTGTTGGTTATCACGCCATATGCTCTTGTCGGTGTGCGAGGCTTCATTAACCTGTTGTGCGTCCTATGAATCTGCATCCACTAAAATCGGTCCAGGCGCATTATCTAGATTTTGTGGCGGCGCGCCAATGACTGGAGCAGTCACGCCATTTTCCCCATGGTTTTCGGGGTTGTCGTTCTCAACTCTATTCACCGAACCAGACATTTTGACTTGAAATCAAAAGAACTTGGACAAGAAAAAGTGTGAAAGATAACTTGCGTTTGTGCGATGAAACCAACAAGAAAATAATCACTATTATTTTTAGCCCCACAGTGGGTGCCAAACTGTTTACTGTAAAAATGGTAACAACAATTAAATTTGTAAATGGGCCTCTAAAAATACGTGATCTATTTTTATGCTAGTTGTTAGAGTAGTTGATGCTAAAAGTATGAAGTTTTAACAATGAGTACGAGCTTAAGCGAGGCAGTAATCAAACCGGTTATAGTACAACACGTATTAATTGAAAAGGCATGAAGATGGGATGGCTAGACATGGCACCTCGACATAGGCTCTCGGTACGCCGGCTCTATCAAACTTAGCCGCGTGCCTTGGGAAGTCCCCTTTTCGCTCTAGCCTCGGTCTTCATCTTCTTTGAGTCAGGCCTTGACAAGCTTCAAGGAAGGGGACCCGGTCGTAACTCCACGTCCTCGGGATCTCGAGGTATCATTCCAAAATGACTTGATATCAAGAAATTAGGCCCTCTGATTTTACCGCATACACTTAGCATCTTCAAAATTGATTGATATGATTTAAACTGTTCTTTTTTGACATCATTTCAAATTTATTTATCTACTCTTTTAAATGTGACACCAGTTATAAAAAATTTTGTATACGCCACCGATTGTATCGCTTTGGGAAAAATTATATTGTATGTAAAAGTAATTTGTTTATGTGTGCATCGTTTAGAGTCTCCTCAGTGAAGTTTTAACCTCAAACACAGTAGACAGACATGGGACACTATAATCATCTATCTACAATATATTAAAAACAGGAACACCATAATCAAAAAAGCAAATTACGAAATTACCCCTTTATTATTTATTAAAGTGTCCTTTTAATTAACTTAAATATAAGAACCTAAAGCGTGCGTCACTTCAGCAAAGTCCCCTACAAATGACGCCACCCTACTAACAGACTCCAAGCATACGGACATTTCTTTGAAGAGTTGCCACCATTATCCTCTTTAAAAATTAAAAAGTCTCATGAAACTTTTTACTCATTGTTATATGACCATCGTATTCTTTTGGATATATCAGATATTTAGCTGTGTATCTTTTAAATATATTAGATAAGGATTCAGATTACATTGTAAATCAAATTCCTACAAGTCATAGGTCAGTTAGGCTACTGCTGTACATTTGTTGCTATATATAAACTATCTACAGCCTTGGTGAAAACTCACCCAAAAGGCTTTACATTTTCACTTCTGGCTCAATCTTAATTTGGTATCAAGAGCCAATTTTTTTTTCCTGGCACCATGACTATCTCTAACTAGTCTACTGCTAATTCCGCTACAGTTCAACCATCTTCTTCCACATCAACACACCTTTTCATTATTGATTCCAACTCTCAAACTCTGAGTCTTCCTATTACCTTTGGCAATCCACTATTTACTCCGTGTTTGAAGCCTTCGATTTGGAGGCTCATCTTGACGGATCTGACATCCCTTCTCCCACCATTGCTACTTCAAATGCAGCCCACTTCCGAAGCTACAGCTAATTCAGCTTTCAAAGCATGGAAGAAAAGAGACAAAATTCTCCTCCTTTGGCTCAAAACCACCATTTCCCAGTTCGTCCTACCACATATCATGCACATCCGTACAACTCATGAGGCTTGGTCCTACCTTTCCAACCTTTATCAATCCCAATCTCGTGCCCGAGTTATGCAACTTCGCCATCAACTTCAAACCACGACTAAGGGCTCTTCCTCTATCATGGAATACGTTGACAAGAAACGCACCATTTCCCATAGCCTAGCCCTTGCTGCACGTCCTATCACGGATGAAGAACTCATAAGCTCTATTTTGTTTGGTCTAGACTCCTCATATGGCCCTTTTCGCTCAGCTATTAATGCTCAACTTGAAACCCTTACAACTGATTCTCTTCTTGGTTTACTTCTCCATGAAGAGGAAAAACTTGTTGAGGAACACAAAGCTTTTCAACTTCAGGCTAATGTCCTCTCTCGCAATATCCTAGTCGTCCTCCATCCACCGGACAATCCAACCAGCAGTCACGACCAAGCAATGGCCAAAGATCCTTTACTCGGCCAAATAACAACCCTCCTCGTCCTAATAGTCATTTCTCTCCTCGCATTATCTGTCAGATTTATGAGAAGCCTAACCACTATGCCTGAAATTGCTACAATCATAACGACATTGATGCCTATCCTCCAAACAGATCCTCTAACCACCCGCAAGCCAATATGGTCACTCCCTCGGCTAATACAATTTCTCCTTCTGCTATTGTTGACAATTCATGGTTCATTGATTCCGGTGCAACTAATCATGTTACATCAGATTTGTCTCAACTCTCTATTCATACAAGCTATGATGGTGACGAGCAACTTGCTGTAGGTAATGGCCATAAACTGCCTATTCATAACATAGGCTCCTCTGTCCTTCCATGTCCAAATCGTCCTCTCCATCTCAATGGCATTCTCCATGTTCCTTCCATCACCAAAAATTTATTAAGTGTATCTCAATTTACTAGAGATAATAATGTTATTATGGAATTTCACCCTTTTTGTTGTCTTGTGAAGGATATTCAGGGAAACATATTTCTTCGACGGACAATTGATCATGGCTTATACCGTCTGAATGGTGGGATTCCTACTGTCTCCTCCAAGTCCTCCTCACCCATGACTCCTTGCATTTTTGTCTGTTCTCGTGCATCCCTCCAAGCGTGGCATGAATGTCTTAGTCATCCTCATGAGCAGCTTTTACGTCGTTTCGTATTTACTTTTGGTCTGCCATTATCTTCAAATAAAATGTCCAGTATCTGTGGATCATGTCAATTAGGAAAAAGCCATAGGCTCCATTTGCCTTCTTCGTCAAGTCGTAGTTCATATCCATTTGATTTGGTGTACTCTGATGTGTGGGGACCTTCTCTACATCTCTCAATTAATGGAAATAAGTATTTTGTTCAATTTCTTGATGATGCCACAAAACTCGTTTGGATATTTTTCTTAGCAACTAAATCTCAAGTTCTTGATGTCTTCAAATACTTTCATAAAATGGTTGAAACTCAATTTGGAAAGAAAATAAAAAATTTGCAAACTGATTGGGGTGGGAAGTATCACAATGTGTCTTCCTATGCTCAATCTATTGGCATTAATCATCGTCTCTCTTGTTCCCATACACATGAACAGAACGGGGTTCCTGAAAGACGCAACCGCACCATTGTTGAAAAAGGGCTCACTCTGCTTGCTCATTCATGTCTTTCCTTCCAGTACTGGGAACATGCTTTTGCCACTGCCACATACTTAAATAACATAACAATCACTCCTATATTATCCTTCAAGTCTCCCTACCAAGATTTATACCACCGTCTGCTAGACTACCTCTTTCTCCGAAAATTTGGTTGTCTGTGCTATCCTTTTCTTCGTCCTTATAATAATCATAAACTTAACTTTCGTTCTTTTCCATGTGTCTTCTTAGGTTACAGTTCGAAGCACAAAGGTTACTTGTGTCACTATCCCCCCACCAATCGGACATATATTGCTCGCCATGTAATATTTGATGAAAACAAATTTCCTTATCCTCGCTACAACACCCCCACTTCCGGTTCCAATGAAGATTCACAACTACCATCTTTAACAATTTAATAGTCCATTTCAAATTCCATTGATTTAAATGTCAACTCACCATCTCATATACTTTCGCCAGACCCTCCCTCTCCCCTCACACTACCTATTGAAGCATTGCCCACAACTTCTCCAGCAATAGCTTCCCCAACAGCTTCTACCGTGCCAAACACCACAAATATCTCTACTTCTAGCTCACTCCTCTTCCTCTACCGAACCCTCCTCCCACATATTTCCGGCCAGAAACCTCCTCTACTCACCATATGACTACACGAGATCAAACAAATTCACTTAAATCTAAAGCTCTTGTTGCATCTCGTCACCCTATTCTAGCCTCAGCTTCCCTCTCTAATGAGCCAAAAACATACAAGCAAGTTGCGTCCTCCCCTGAGTGGCTTCATGCCATGGATACAGAATATCAAGCACTGCTCCGTAACCACACTTGGACACTCACTCCTTGTCCCCCAATGTAAATGTGGTTGGTTGCAAATGGGTGTATAGTATTAAGTGTCGAGCTGATGGTTCTATTAAAAGGTACAAAGCTCGCCTAGTTGCAAAAGGCTTTTATCAAGAAGAAGGTGTTGACTTTCATGATACTTTTAGACCTGTTGTGAAACCTTCTACTATTCGGCTTGTCCTCCCTCATGCCATATCTAAAAGGTGGGTGCTCAAGCAATTGGGTGTCAATAATGCATTTCTAAATGGTGATCTTTCGGAGGTTGTTTATATGTATCAACCGCCGGGATTTGTTGATAAGTCTCAACCAAATTTTGTATGTCGTCTTTCTAAAGCTTTATATGGTCTCAAACAAGCACCCCGCGTTTGGTTTCTCAAGCTCAAAACCTTTCTTATCTCACATGGGTATACATCTTGTTACTCAGATTCATCCCTCTGTGTTCGTCATACTATATCTTCTACTACCTACCTCTTGGTCTATGTTGATGATATTATAATAACGGGTAGTGACCCCTCATATTTATCTTCATTCACCAAAGCACTTGACCTTCAATTCTCCCTTAAAGATCTGGGACATCTCTCTTTCTTCTTGGGTGTTGAAGTTAATCGTATAGGCTCTGGGATACACCTTTCTCAAGCTAATTACATTAGTGACCTACTCACTCGAGCCAAGATGACCGACTGCAAACCTTCTCCTTCTCCAGCAGACAACACTATCTAATTAAGCAAACATGGTGAAACCTTTGCTGATCCTTCTGTATATCGGAGCATTGTTGGTGCTCTTCAATATGTGACCATCACCCGACCAGAAATATCCTTTTCTGTGAGTCGTGTATGTCAATATATGCATAATCCTACAGTGGATCATTGGAAAGCAGTGAAAAGAATTCTTCGTTATTTGAAGGTACCCTTACATATGGCCTCTCCATCGCACCATCCACTTCTTCCTCTGTGCATGTTTACTGTGATGGGGGATGGGCTGCTGATCCTGATGATCGACGCTCTCATCATAGTTTTGCTGTATATTATGGGTCTAATCTCATCAGTTGGTCATCACGGAAACAACAAGTAGTGGCTCGCTCTAGTACCGAAGTCGAATATCGCGCCATTGCTTTTGCCGCATCTGAAGTATCGTGGCTAAACAGTCTGCTTAAGGAACTCCAGTTACCTTTCCCTCCTGCTCCAGTAGTTTTTTATGACAAGATTAGTGCTATTTATCTCATAGCCAATCCTATTTTTCATCATCGGTCGAAACACATTGAAATTGACTACCATTTTGTCCGAGAAAAGGTTGATCGTGGCCAACTTTTTGTTCGGTACATTCCTTCCACAAATCAAACAGCTGATATATTTACCAAGGCTCTAATCTCATCTCGATTTTCTCAGTTACGGTCCAAGCTCAATGTCTCTAAACTCGACATGAGCTTGTCGGGGGGTGTTAGATGACCATCGTATCTTTTGGATATATCAGATATGGTTTACCTGTGTATCTTTTAAATATATTAGATAAGGATTCATATTACATTGTAAATTCAAATTCCTACAAGTCATAGGTCAGTTAGGCTACTGTTGTACATTTGTTGCTATATATAAACTATCTACAGCCTTGGTGAAAACTCACCCAAAAGGCTTTACATTTTCACTTCTAGTTCAATCTTAATTCTCACTAATCGATTCCCCTGTTACAGATTCCACCAGGTTTGTCTCCTTTTTAAAAATTCTATTTTGGTTTAATTCTCCACTTATTTTCATCTAAATCTACTTTTATAAATTATTATTGAATTGGGATATACTATGTGGAATGGTTCTATTTTAGAGATTACAAGAGTTTAATTGAATTCTAAATTTTCAAGGCTTAGTTTTCTCTATTTCCTTTTTAAAATTATTGTATTTGTCTCTCAACTTATTTTCAGTTACGCGTACTTTTATGGATTTCTAGATCTACTTTTACAATTTTACAACCCGAATTTACCTATCTCCGAGTTTACAACAAGAGAAAGTAAATTTAAAATTGTGGATTTAATTTAATTCTTTACACTTGTTTTTCTTGAAAAGCACAACCTGTAGCTGCTTTGTCTTTCTTGTTTGTACCCGTACCCACTTTTTAAAAAACTTCAGCTTCCCTTTCTCCTCCCCTTCTCCTCTTCTTCTTCTTCTTACAAGTAACAAGCATCAACAAGTAAGAATATGCTCACTACTGTAGGTTCCTAAGTTTACTGGCCCATGCGAGGAAAGCAGATTGTAATCCTACTACTTCCTTGGATCCTATTTCATCTCTACTCATCAATTGTAAGTGCATTAGTATTTTTTACTGTATTTTTGACATTTACTACCACAATTAATTAGGTTACAGTTTTCAGGTTATATTCCTCAGTTTTTGTTACTTGTTGAATTATATCATTCAGTTCGTTAGAATTGTTTGTGTTTGTTACAGTTCTAAGGCTGAAATTTTCTAGTTACAACATAGAAACTAGAGCTGATGTTTTTATTTTATAACTGGCAAACTTCAGCTCTAGAGCTGAAGTTTTTCAGCTGAAGTTTTCCAGTTACAAAGATAAAAACTTCAGCTCTAGAGCTGAAGTTTTCCAGTAAAAAAGAAAAACTTTAGCTCTAGAGCTGAAGTTTTTCGGTTACAAAGACAAAAACTTCAATGCTGAAGTTTTCCAGTTACAAAAGAAAAACATCAGCACTAGAGCTGAAGTTCGGCAGCTATAAAATAAAAACTTTAGCTCTAGAGCTGAACTTCAGGCTCGGCTACTAAAATGCTAAAGTTTTGCGTGATCGCCTTTGCTACTTCAGTCCCGTCTGCTAAAATTACGTGAAAAAGCGAGTGCACTTGCAATTATTTTTGCAAAACGGGCACAAGTTAAAATGTGGCACAAAAAACGGGTATAGATGCAAATCCCCCAAGTCCTACTTCACTGTTATGGTATTTCTCTTTCCCAACATTCTAGATGTTAAATCTTGAAAAGTGCCTATATACTAAAATAAATTTCCATTTTCTTGAGACCTGGCATAAAGTAGAATCAGTTAGAGGAATGAGGTTGGAAATTCAAAGTGATAATATTTTATGCTGTTACTTATAATTTAAATTTATTCTCTAATATATTTGGTTGTTGCTTTCAAATGTTGGTGGAGAAAGTAAGCAATATTCAGGGTTGACATTTTATTTTGAAGTTTATAAGGATTTGGAGTTTTCCCTGGTTAAATTTGGTCATTCCCAGTTCAGCATTTATGTTCTCCATTATTTCGTTTACAGATTATTTTTTAAAATTGAAAATAATTATATGTTAATATTAAATATAAATATGTCATAAATATTATTTATGAAAGAGCCATCACATATACGAAAATAATAATAACAGATACAGAGGAATTTCACATAAATCCATACTTTAGTTTATGTGGACTTTCTTCATTGGAATAGAATAGTTAGGATGAAATTTTCACTCATAAATGATTTTGTTTTCTAATTGAAGTATGATGATATCGATTTGGTAAAAGAATGGGAGGAAAGCGTGGTGTAAATTATAACGAGTAAATTCTTGATCTATCGGTTCGTTCCTATGTCAACTTGCAAGTAATGATCTTAATTGCAAGTATTGCTTTGTAGTACAGTCTTTCGTAATATAAATAGATCTAGAATATGATATTTCATAAAAGATTTTGCCACGTGACTTATAATAATGTTATTTTATGCTTCTTACTCTTGCAGACATGATCCTATTTTTGATCAAGATGAATTCACCCAGATTTACGAAGAACTGTGTAAGTTCCCCCATTCTACTGCTTTTAGTTTGTTGCTGTCACGACCCGGATTTCTCACCCTCGGGAGTTGTAAAGGGGCCTACTAATGTGAGCTAGGAAAGTCAATGATTTAAAAAATTGATCTTTTTACCTATTTTTATATCCTTTATCAATTAAGAAGAAATAATATTTAAACAGTGAAATATAACATAAGCGGAAGAAAAAGCAATAAGCTAGCTGAACATGAATCCAATACAATTATTTGAGTCTCGTCTACCCAGAATTGGTGTCACAGTTTTACAGACGGTCTAAGAATACTACAAATAAAGGTCTGAAAGAAATAAATACAACACTGTATCTGGAAATACATGAAAGAATCCGGAATAGTAGGTAGAAGACGACGCCAAGGCCGGACGCATGCAGGACTACCTCGGATCGCCTGATGAGCAAGAATCAGCAAACCCACTGCGCTCCGAAATATAAAATACTGGGTCTACACAAAAGACTGTAGAATGTAATATCAGCACAACCGACCCCATGTGTTGGTAAGAGCCTAGCCTAACCTCGACGAAGTAATGACGAGGCTAGGACCAGACTACCAAATAAACCTGTGCAATTTAACTATATACAGCACAAAAGAAGTACAGAAAGAAATAGTCATATACAGTCAAGTATAAGAGGGGAAAAACATGTTGCGGGGAAACATTGAATAGTAACAAAAAAAGCAACAGATAATATGAGGGTCACCATAGTTCAATTGAAAATAGGAAAGGGAAATCGTGTTGCATGGGTACAACAAGTATCATCAGGAAACCAACAATTTAGTGTAGAGAAATCGTAACACAGTTATCAATAAAAAAATTAGGAAATCAAAGACAAGTGCACGGTATTACTCTTCGTGCTTTGCGCTCTTACTCACCTAAACAACAATCATAAGGCAAATAGGGTAAGGGAATCTATAACCTCGAAGTAAAATCAAATAGCAACAAGTAATGAAAGAAACAATATAACTCGGTTATCAACAAAGAATCAGAAATCAACAAATGCACGGCACCACTGTTCGTGCTTTTATTCTCGTCCTCACCATAAAAATCAATACAATAGGCACATAATGGTACATCATGCGGAACGGCATCACCCTTCGTGCTTTACACTCTTTCCTCACCATGGAATCAATATAATAGGCACGGAATGGTACATCGTGCGGCACAACATCACCCTTCGTGCTTTACACTCTTTCCTCACAATATCAAACAATGCACAGCATCACCCTTCGTGCTTTAACACTCTTCCTCACCCAACCAACAATCAAAAACAAGGGGCAACAGAGTAAACAAATGATAATAGAAATCCCGGCAAGGGAACACAATTAAATAATTAAATCCCGGCAAGGGAACTCATCAATAATCTCAATGTCCCGGCAAGGGAGATAACCAACAAAACAACAAACATCCCGGCAAAGGAACAATTTAATGACTCTTTCTCTTTCTTTCACCTTTACTTTGTAACTCGTTTTACCACTTGAGATAATGCTCCAAAGGGTTCAATCCTCTCATATACTTTCACATTTTGTAATCTAACTCGAGCCAGCGCTCCTCGATGTTCAAAGGTCACAATTTCTTTCACAAACGTTTCACAACATATAGAAATCATCACTAAGGCATGAAAGATACATCGAATCATGATATTCACAATATAAAGACTCACGGTCATGCTAGATACCAACATATAGATACTCGTCACCATGCCTATAAGTTGTACTCAAAAAGTATCACATAGCAAATAGGACTCAACTCCTAATCTCTCAAGCTAAGGTTAGACCAAACACTTACCTCAAACTTCCACGGCCAACTCAATCCTCAATTACCGCCTTTCCTTTTGAATTCGGCTCCAAATCAATTGTATCTATACATAATCGACTTCAATACATCAATGAATGCTAAACAATGCGAACCCAATGCCTAATTATAGCTTTCCATCATTTTTTCCCAAAACTCAAAATTCGACCCCGGGGCCGCTAGGTCAAAATACGAGGTTCGGACCAAAATCCATTCACCCACGAGCCCGAATATATAATTTGTTTTTAAATTCGACCCCAAAACGAGGTCTAAATCAAGAAAAACCAAAAAGCCCTAACTCTACCCAAATCGCTAATTTTCTACCCTTATTCATATGTTTTAGGACTAGAAATTCATTAGATGTTGATAAAAATGGAAGAAAATGAGTTGGAGATTACTTACCCAAGAAGTTATGGAGAGAAAATGCTTCACAAATCGCCCTAGATCTTTGGAGAAGTAGGAACTTTCGAAATTTTGTAAAAACCCCGTAAGGGTACTGTTTTGGGTTTTTTTTAAAAATAACTGGGCAATAATACTCATCGTGTTCGCAACAGGCTGGTTGCATTCGCGATGAGTCAAACTTAACAGGCCTTCACGTTCGCGGAAAGCACATCGCGTTCGCGGAGAACAATCTTCCCACGCCTTCATGTTCACGACCAAGAGATCGCGTTCGCGTAGCTATAGTACCCTACCCCCTGCCTAGGCTCACTTTTGCCATCACGTACGCAAAGCCAGGCACGCGTTTGCAAAGGTATCGCCCCCCGCTGCCTCTCGTTAGCGAACTGATCAATGCGTTCGCGTAGAAGGAAATTCCCTCCACCATATTGTACTCATCGCGTTCGCCAGGGTTCTCCCGCGAACGCGATGAAGGACATACCAGAACTGGAAAACCTGCAACTCTTAAGCCAAAAACCATTCTGAAACACTCCCGAGCCCTCGGGGCTCCTAACCAAACACATGTACTGACTCAACAACATCATACGAACATATCCGTGCGATCAAATCACCTAAATAACCTCAAAAACAAGAAATCAAACCTCAAAATCAAGAATTTTTTCTCAAACTTCATCAAGTTTCAAATTTAGAACTTTAAGTTCGAATCACATCAGACGACGTCCATTTTTAACCAAATTTTATAGAAACATCTTAATTCATATATAAGACATGTACCGGGCGCCGGAACCAAAATACGGGCCCGATACCAACACGTTCTAATCAAATATCATTTCAACTTTCCTTAACAATTGCAAAAAAATAATTTCTTTTAAAAATTTATTTCTCGGGCTCGGGACCTCGGAATTCGATTTCGGGTATATGCCTGAGTCCCATATTTTCCTACGGACCCTCCGGGCCTCCGGGACTATCAAATCATGGTTTCAGGTCCGTTTACCCAAAATGTTGACGAAAGTTAAATTTATTCATTTTAATATCAAAACTTAGCCTTTTTCACATAAATTCATATTTAAGCTTTACGGTTACGCGTCTGGACTACGCACGCAAATCGAGGTGAATCTAAATAATGTTTTTAAGGCCTCGGAAGCATATAATTAATTAAAACAAGTGATGACCCCTTTGGATCGTCACATTATCCACCTCTAAAACACCCGGTTATCCTCGAACGGACAAAAGAAAGAAGTACCTGAGTCGGGGAAAAGATGAGGATAATGGCTCCGCATATCGAACTCAGACTCCCAGGTCGATTCCTTAAGAGGCTGACCTCTCCACTGAACACGAACAAAAGGGAAACTCTTGGATCTCAATTGACGAACATGCCGGTCTAGAATAGCTACCGACTCCTCCTCATAAGACAAGTCTTTGTCTAATTGGACAGTGCTGAAATCTAACACGTGGCCTGGATCACCGTGATACCTCCGAAGCATGGACACATGAAACACTGGATGCACGGCTGATAAACTCGGCGGCAAAGCAAGTCTATAAGCCACCTCTCTCACTCGATCAAGAATCTCAAACGGACCAATGAACCTAGGGCTAAGCTTGCCCTTCTTCCCAAATCTTATCACGCCCTTCATAGGCGATACTCGGAGCAATACCCGCTCACCAACCATAAAAGCCACATCTCGAACCTTGCGGTCTGCATAACTCTTTTGCTTGGACTGAGCTGAACGAAGCCTATCTTGAATGATCCTGACCTTGTCCAAGGTCTCCTGAACCAAATCAGTACCCAACAACAAAGCCTCTCCTGGCTCAAATCATCCGACCGGAGATCGACACCGCCTACCATATAGATCCTCAAAAGGAGCCATCTGGACACTTGACTGGTATCTGTTGTTGTAGGCAAACTCCGCTAAGGGAAAAAACTGATCCCACGAACCTCGAAAGTCAATAACACAAGCTCGGAGCATATCCTCCAAAATCTGAATAGTCCGCTCGGACTGACCGTCTGTCTGGGGATGAAATGTTGTGCTAAACTCAACCCGTGTTCCAAACTCTTGCTGAACTGCTCTCCAGAAGCGCAAGGTAAACTGTGTACCCCAGTCTGAAATGATAGATACGGGCATACCATGAAGGCGAACAATCTCCCGAATATAGATCTCAGCCAACCTCTCAGAAGAATAGGAGACTTCCATAAGAATGAAATGTGTTGACTTGGTCAGCCTATCAACAATAACCCATACTGCGTCGAACTTCTTCCGAGTCTGTGGGAGTCCAGTAACGATGTCCATGGTGATCCACTCCCACTTCCACTCGGGAAGCTCAATCCCCTGAAATAAACCACCAGGCCTCTGATGCTTATACTTAACCCACTGACAATTCAAACACCGAGCCACATATGCAATAATATCCTTCTTCAGTCTACGCCACCAGTAATGGTGCCGCAAATCCTGATACATCTTCGCGGTGACCGGATGAATAGAGTACCGAGAACTATGGGCCTCCTCTAAAATCAACTCTTGGACCCCATCTACATTAGGCACACATACTCGATCCTGCAATCTCAAAACTCCATCATCATCTAAGGTAACCTGCCTGGCACCTCCACGCTACACCATGTCTCTAAGGACATACAAATGGGGATCATCATATTGCCAATCACGGAAACGCTCCAATAATGAAGAACGAGTGCAAGCCAACACACGTCTGAGCTCAAAAACATCCAGTCTCACGAACTGATTGGCCAAAGCCTAAACATCCAATGCAAGCGGCCTCTCACCGATCGAAATATAAGCAAGACTTCCCATACTGGCTGACTTCCTACTCAAAGCATCGGCCACCACATTGGCCTTTCCCGGGTGATATAAGATAGGGATATCATAATCTTTCAACAACTCCAACCACCTTCTCTGCCTAAAATTCAACTCCTTTTGCTTGAACAAGTACTGAAGACTCTTGTGATCAGTGAACACCTCACATGCCACACCATACAAATAATGCCTCCAAATATTTACTGCGTGAACAATGGCTTCCAACTCAAAATCATGAACCTGATAGTTCTTCTCGTGAATCTTCAACTGCCTCAAAGCATAGGCAATGACCTTGCCATCCTGCATCAACAGTGCACTAAGCCCAATACGAGATGCATCACAATAAACTGTATAAGGCCCTGAACCTGTGGGCAAAACCAACACTGGTGTTGTAGTCAGAGCTGTCTTGAGCTTCTGAAAGCTTGCCTCACACTGTCTGACCATCTGAACCGGGCACCCTTCTGGTCCAACCTGGTCATCAGGGCTGCAATAAATGAAAACCCCTCCACAAACCGATGATAGTAGCCTGCCAATCCCAAAAAACTCTGAATCTTTGCAGTTGATACTGGTCTAGGCCAGTTCTTGACTGCCTCAATCTTCTTCAGATCAAACCGAATACCCTTTACTGACACCACATGACCCAAAAATACAACTGAACTCAATCAGAACTCACACTTCGAGAACTATGCATATAATTGACTACCCCTCGGAGTCTGAAGAACCACCCTTAGGTGTTGCTCGTGCTCCTCCTGGCTGTGGGAATATATCGATATATCATCAATGAAGACTATCACTAACGATTCCAAATAAGGCCTGAACACTCGGCTCATCAAATCCATAAAAGTTATTGCGGCATTTGTCAACCCAAATGGCATAACCAAGAACTCATAATGCCCTTACCGAGTGCGGAAAGCTATTTTAGGGACATCGGATGCCCTAATCCTCAACTTATGGTAGCCAGATCTCAAGTCAATCTTGGAAAATACGTTGGCACCCAGAAGCTGATCAAACAAATCATCAGTCCTCGGCAGTGGACACTTACTCTTGATTATTACCTTGTTCAATTGCCGGCAATCAATACACATTCTCATTGACCCATCCTTCTTCTTGACAAATAACATTGGTGCACCCCTAATGCGAAACACTGGGTCTAATGAAATCTTTCTCAAGCAAATCCTGCAACTGGACCTTTAACTCTTTCAACTCCGGCGGGGCCATACGATATGGCATGATAGAAATGGCCTGAGTGCCCGGAGCCAAATCAATGCAAAAATCAAAATCCTTGTCGGGTGGCATACCCGGCAGGTCTGAAGGGAAAACATTAGGGAACTCCTGAATAATAGGCACAGAATCAATAGAAGGGACCTCAGCACTGGAATTGCGAACATAAGCCAAATAGGCCAAACACCCCTTCTCAACCATACGCCGAGCCTTCACATACGAGATAACACTGTGGGTAGATTGATCTAGAGTACCTCTCCATTCTAAATAAGGCATACCCGGTAAAGATAAGGTCACAGCCTTGGCATGACAGTCCAAGATAGAGTTGTAAGGTGATAACCATTCCATCCCCAATATAACATCGAAATCGACCATGTCTAGAAGAAGCAAATCTACATGAGTCTCAAGACCTCCAATCACCACTACACATGAATAATGGACGCGATCCACCACAATATAATCACCCACCGGCGTAGACATATAAATAGGGGCACTCAAATAATTACTAGGAACCACCAGATACGACACAAAATAAAATCGAAGCTTCTTTTCCACAAACCAGAACAGTACATGCACCTCCACCTCCAATACCTTTACCTCCACCTCTAGAATCTTTACCTCTACCTCTAATACCTATACCTCCACCTCTAGATAACTGAGCAGGCTGGATGAGTCCCTCAATGAACCTCCTAAATCTCTCTCACAGTGGGAAGTATGACAAGCCAAGTCAATGAATCTGATCTCGTACTGAGTAACAGTCGCAGAACCTTGCTAGAGATGCTCAAACTGCCTCCGATAGACCTCTCTCTGAGTGATTGGGAGAAACTTCTCCAAAAATAGCTGTATGAACTGTCCTCAAGTCAAAGCTGATGATCTAACTTGTATAGCCAATCAATAATCTCTCCAACAGGTCTCGGCGGATCCAGACAAGCGAAAAGTAGCAAAATCGACCCCATTGTTCTCCACGATCCCCATGTCCCTGAGAATCTCATGACAACTGTCTAGATAATCTTGGGGATCCTCAGAAGATGCATCGCTGAAAGTAGTTTCAAATCCTTCTGGCTGCTCCATATAAATCTCCTCTTCTAAATCTCCATGAAGAAATGCAGTTTTCACATCCAACTGCTCCACTTCAAGATCTAGGCTAGCTGCTAAGCTCAAAATTGTTCGAATAGAAGTCATTTTGACAACAGGTGAGAAAATTTTGTCAAAATCAATACCTTTCTTCTGTTCGAAGCCTTTAACCATCAATCGAGCTTTGTATCTGACCAGCTTGCCATTTCCATCTTTCTTGAGTTTAAATACCCATTTGCATTTGAGTGGTCTTTTACCCTTTGGAAGTTCAACAATCTTGTACGTGCCATTTTTCTGTAGAGACTCCATCTCTTCTTGCATAGCTTTCATCCACTGGTTCTTTTCCGGATGGGACAACACCTCTTTAAGACTTTCTGGCTCCCCCTCATCACTAATGAGGACATACTCTGTAGAAGGGTACCTGCATGATTCTACCCTTGGTCTCTCTGATCTCCTCAGAGGTTGAGGTTGTTCTTCTCCCTGAGTGGGGTGCTCCACTTCTTCGACACCTTCATCAAGTTGCTTCCCATGCTCAATAACCTCACCAGGTTGCTCCCCCTGCTCGGCAACATCGTCGGTCGTACTTAATGCACTTGTGGGATTGTTAGAAGTATAAGGAATAGTAACAAGGTTAGGAATTATACCATTCTTCGCCTTTTCTGACATATCAGCAGCAGTTCCAACTTCACTTTCTCGGAAGACTACATCTCTGCTTCTGATGACCTTCTTCTTTACAGGATCCCACAATCTGTACCCGAACTCTTCATCTCCATATCCGATAAATATGCAGGGAACAGATTTATCATCCAGCTTTGTTCTCTGCTCTTTTGGTACATGTGCAAAAGCTCTGCAACCGAACACCTTCAGATGCGAGTAGGACACCTCTTTGTTGGTCCAAACTCTTTCTGGGATATCAAATGCCAACGGAACTGATGGACTCCTATTGATCAGGTAACAGGCTTTCTGAACTGCTTCACCCTAGAATGACTTAGGCAGTTTAGCCATTCTAAGCATGCTTCTCACCTTCTCCACAATGGTGCGGTTCATCCTCTCCGCTACGCCATTGTGTTGTGGGGTTCTAGGAACTGTCTTTTCATGTCTGATCCCATAACTTGAACAATACTCTTCAAATTCCCTTGAAGTGTACTCACCTCTATTGTCACTTCGGAGACGCTTTAGCTTTCGACCCGTCTCCCTTTCTGCTAGAGCATGAAACTTCTAGAAAACTTGAAACACCTGATCTTGGGTTTTCAAAATATAAACCCATAATTTTCGTGAAGCGTCATCAATAAAAGTAATAAAATATTTGTTACCGCCCATTGATTCAATTTCCATTGGGCCAGAAATATCAGAATATACTAAATCAAATATATTCAATTTTCTTTCAGACAATGTCTGAAATGAGACTCTATGCTGCTTACCAAATAAACAATAGTCACAAGGTTTTACCGTTGTACCTTTGGCATAAGAAATGAGTGATTTCTTGACAAGAATCTGCAATCCCTTCTCGCTCATATGACCCATTCTTTTGTGCCACAAATCTACAGAATTCTCATCTTGTGCCGCATTCAATTTATCTTGGCATATTTCTGCATTTGTCCTGTACAACGTGCCACGAGCAACTCCTTTTACAATCACCAATGATCCCTTGGTGAGTCTCCACTATTGATTTGCAAAATAGTTCTCGTATCCATCTCGGTCCAAAGCAATTCCCGAGATCAAGTTCATCCGCAAATCAGGTATATGCCACACATCCTTTAGAACCAATGTGCATCCAACATTTGTCTTGATACAAATGTCACCAATCCCCACAATCTTTGAGTAACTTGTATTACCCATTCTCACTGTGCCGAAATCACCTGCTACATATCTGTAAAAAAATATCTCTTACCGATGTGGCATGGTAAGATGTCGTTGTGTCAACCACCCAATCCGACTCTGGACCTGACAGGTGCATGCATTCCTCTTCCTCATTTATAAAGAGGACAACATTATCATTATTTTGCACCATAGCGGCTATGTTGTCGTCATTCTTCTGGCCACTGGTTTTATCTTTGCCCTTCATTGGATTTGGGCAATCTCTTTTGAAGTGACCTGATTAATCACAATTGTAGCAATTTCTGGCTTTTGATTTGGATCGGTTCTTTGACTTCCCACGAGCTCCGGATCTACCATAGTTGGTCGAACTCCTTTGATAACTCCTGCCTCTACCTTCTGTGATGAGAGCTTGTCCTTATTTTTCAGGCTTCTTTCTCATCTTCTCATTGAGTAAAAGAGCCGATGTGACATCTTTCAACTCAATAGTAGTCTTACCATGCAGGATGGTTGTTGCCAAATTATCGTACAAAAATGGCAACGAGTTCAATAGCAAGATGGCTTTATCTTCTTCCTCGATTTTCACTCCGAGGTTGGCAAGTTATGTGATTAGTCCGTTAAAAACATTTAAATGTGACAAAAAATTCATACCTTCACCCATGTGTAGTGCG
This sequence comes from Nicotiana glauca, assembly GCA_026770625.1. NCBI lineage: Eukaryota > Viridiplantae > Streptophyta > Magnoliopsida > Solanales > Solanaceae > Nicotiana > Nicotiana glauca. The sequence goes on along the minus strand of MU785236.1, from coordinate 114,279 downwards.
TATAACTGGTTCTTTATGTACAATTTATTTTTCAGCGTTTTGGACATGTATAGGCTTTCCAACCATGTCCAAATTCCACGTGCAGTGTCTTCATCAATAATGTTATTTATCATATCATCTGATAAGTGCAACCTGATTGCACTAGCAGCTCTTTCATCCAAGTCTGCCCAATCCTCAGTTTTTATGGTATCAAGCTTTTTGGCATTAGCATCTAATACCTTGTGTAATCCTTGTTGGATGAGCAGATCCCTCATCCTTCTTTTCCATGTTGAGAAACCGTTATCTTCGTTGAATTTTTCTACCTCGTAGTTTACTCCGGACATTTTTATTTTTCACCGAGTATAATACTACTGACAGTGAATAGTATTTTAGTGAACGAGCAGAACCTGTGCTCTGATATTAGTTGTTGGGAATAAACCCCCTACCAAAATAATATTCACGGTAATAAAAGCGGAATAATAATATAGCACCGAGATACGGCAATTAACAAGAATAGAAGAGTAACAATGACACGAAGATTTTTACATGAAAAATCCTTCTGAATAAGGGAAAAAATTACGACCCCGAGAGGAGCAACTGATATCACTATAGTAAGGAATTTACACTTTGTAGGCCCGAGTAAAATACTACAAAGACCACTTCAATACTCAAAATAAATAACCCTCTTTTGATATTTCACCTCACTACAATATCGCTCACACTCTCTATTTTATACACAGACTATTTTCTTATACCCTGTCTGTGAAACCTCACTCTTTCTTTCTAGCTCTCAGATATATTTTCCTCTGAGATTGATGTTATAAAAAATGAGAGCCAAAGCTCTTATTTTATAGGCAAAATACAGCCTACCATATCTGACATTTCATCTTCTTCAGCGTGATATATTTGACAGAGAAAAGAAAAACGTGGGCTACTTGGGCTGCTGCTGCCATCTTTGACAAAAATGAAACAAGGAAGAAAACATCTTCCTTAAATTAAGGGGCTGGACCCTACATATTTTACATCGTATAAGTTTCTATGTTGAATTATGTTGTCTTTATCTAAGCCTCATTTAATTAATTTGGGAGAGCTCCTCGCATAACGCTAATATGAAAAAGGACCATAGTCACCCAAATAAGATCTCAGCTCAAAGATTTAATTGAAAAATATAAAATTGAAGTAATTTTGAAGAGTACATTATATATTGTGGGCTGTAGATAAAAGATGATTCATTATACAATTCAAATTATTCTTTTCCAATAATGATATATCAAGCTTAAACATTTTACCGAAAAATATAAAATTGTGTAACTTGAACATTAAAGTGTATTCTTTAATTTATCTTACTTGGACTCATTTGGAAATTCTATTCTTCATATTTAACAATGAAATTTGAACTCTAACACTTATTAGTATATTATACACATTACTTGTAGGTGTACATGAAGAAATTGAAGATTGTGTGCATGACATGTGTACTGAAATAGAAAAAGTAAGGCTTCAATATTTCATAAAAGAACAATCAATCTTGAGAAAATAATTATGCCAATGTGGAATTGATACTATTATGGTGGAAGGATAGAGGGAAGATAAAGTTGGCCAAAGAATGTTGCTCCCACCATCACCTATTGGAGAAATCAATTTTCATATGGGAGATATACCAAAACTTAATGACAATGTTATGACAGAAGAACAGACATGTACCAAAAATTCAGGAAGAGTCTTTAAAGTTATATTTATCAAATATCTATGCATATTAAAGATTTATAACTATTATTTAACATTTAATAAGAAATGTATATGAAAAAGAAAGACTAGTTTTATATAAAACGTTTGGTCTTCTCTTAATTTGGACTAGTTACTCTTGTTGAAGTAATAGTGATTGAAGCAATCCAATCGTGCCAAAGGGTGTAAATCATCTTCTTTTTTAAACGTTATGAACATTAGATGCTAATCAAATTTTATGATAATCAAATCACACAAGAATATTGAGAATTGAAGATCAGTTTATCTACCAAACCAAACTTAATAGATAAGGGTTTGTTCAAAAATTAATTGTTTAATAAAATCATACTTAATCAAGCTCCACAACCCTCAAAACTCATAGTGGGAGTGGGGGGAGGGGGAAGGGGGTCATTTGAGCAGCATGACGCGATAAGGCCAGGCTGATAGGGAAATTCAGCCAATCAATATGTTAGGTTTACAAATTCGGATAATGCAAACTCGTAAAATTGATAACCAGGTTATATTTGAATTTAACATCAAATTATCGTTATGTGATACAAAAAGAAGAAATAAGATGAGGGAAAAATAGGATCAGAAAAAAGTGTAGTCGGGGGCCATTTAGCACATGCTAATGGGGACCAAAGAAGAGGCATAGTGTGCAAACTGTTGAGCTTGTACGCAACATCTTTGTTCTGAGTTGGGTTGAATTGTTACTATCCTAGTAGGGCCTTAGAAGGGAATGGATGTGACAGTCCGGAGTTGATCTGGGTTTATATGGGCCATTTGCATTTACATTCAGTTTTGGGGTTACAGTTGAAACTGTAAAAATAGCACGGACTAACCAGTTTTCGAATTGGTCATTCAAAATAGCCAGCGTTTGCAAAGTCATTGAAAAATAGTCATTATTTTGCTGCAACACGGAAAGTTCCAGCATAATATACTGGAGACCGGTGCATTTGTGTATGAAATTCCAATATATTATGCTTGAACTCCAACATGCAGAAAGTTCCAGCATAATATACTGGAGATTGGAGCACCTGTGTATAAACTTTCAGCATATTATGCTGGACCGAATTATACTGGGACTCCAATATACTATGCCGGAAGTCCAGTATACTTATGCTGCAGCTCCAGTAAAATATACTGGAGTAATTTTCGATTTTGAACAGTATTTTCGTTCAGATTTATCTTTACATGAAAAGTGACTAAATTTCGATTACTTTTGAAATTATGGCTATTTTTGAATGACAACTTGTAAATCTATCTATTTTTGAGTTTCTCCCGTTGAAATTATATTTACTTTGCACAAAAATTTACAAGTTTACTCACTTTATGATCAACTTCAGACTTATCGGATCTAAAGTTGAAGAAAAAAAATTAATCTAAAGTGGGATGCACTTAAAGCTAATTAAGTTTAGAGTGCAAAAATTTCATTTAAGATGCATTTAAAGCCAAATAGGTCTGAAGTACAGGAAATATTTTCATGCATTAATTCGAGTTTCAACCATCCAACGCAGGATTCAATATCTAAATTTACTCCAAATGAGATCAAACTTGAAACATAACCTCCAAATATTATAAAAATAAATCCCAATCATCAATTTGTCAAAACAATAACAAATCTAACAAACTCATTTTGTAATTAAGAAGAAGAGGAAGAAGAACAAATCCCAAGCAATAACATAGAAAGGAGCGCTACAACAACTCACTATTGTAAAATATCATAAACCACCTTTAAAACCTGCTCACAAACACCATGTAAATTAACCATCACCTTTTCTTTCACAACAACTAAGAAGACGATGAAGAAAAAGGAGGAGGAAAAGACTTTAATTTATCTGTACTTCGTGTACTAATTAAACTTTTTTTAGAATTGAGTACAAGTTAAAATGGGGGTGACCAAATAGGGTAAAAATAGCACGGACTAGCTAGTTTTCGGACTGGTCATTCAAAAATAGCCAGTGTTTGCAAAGTCATTGAAGAATAGCCACTATTTTGCTGCAATACGAAAAGTTCCAGCATAATATACTAGAGATTGGTGCACATGTATATGAACTTCCAGCATATTATGCTTGAACTCCAATACGCAGAAAGTTCCAGCATAATATACTGGAGTATTTTTTCGGATTTTGAACAGTATCTTCGTTCAGATTTATCTTTACATGAAAAGTGGCTATATTTCAATTACTTTTGAAACTATATCTATTTTTGAATGACCACTTATAAATCTGGTTATTTTTTAATTTCTCTCCCAAATAGGGTGTCCCATAAAAATTTTACAGTTTATATTCACACAAATTGAGCGAAGATGGGCCGTGGTCCATGGTTGAGAGGGGACCAGAGTTTTGGTCCAACTCTACCCATCTCTTTCACCGAAATCCAAATGTATCCGTTATCTCCATTTCTTTGTTTCCTAATTCCTAGGTTGCCTTATTTTAGAGGGAAAAGGGTTAATTTGCCCCTGCACTATGCAAACTGGTCTACACATGCTTTTCAATTACGGTGTTACTTTATATACTTCTACTAAGACAGTAATAAATAAGTAATTCTTTCAAATGCTATTCATATATAAGAGTAGAAGGCCACTGCTTACTGATACAATTTAATTGGTTTTATTGCACATTCCGGAATTATTTATCGCATTATATTTCTTCTAAATGATGCAAATTGAAATTGAATCATATTTTGAGAATTTTTGTTAATCAATTAAAAGTGGACGTCATTTTTGCTAATAATTAACTAAACCAGACGGCGGACCATTTATGCAAAACTTATACTTTAACCAAAATTAAGAAAAAAGATCATGACCACAAAATACTGATTGGAATATTGCTTCCAAATCTAGCTAAACCCTGTCCACACTAGAAAGTTGAAATGAACTAGACACTACTACTCGCCAATCTACGGTCACATTTAGAGATGTCAAAATCGATTCAAATACCTCTTCGAACTATGACTAAATGAGTGATTGATATAATTGATAGTTATAGGTTGAGCACAAATGGGAAAGTCAACAATTAAAATTATGATTAATAGTATTTAACAAATTGAAAATTTCCAGGGATCCATAAATTCTTAAATGAAGAGGGGAAAAGGAAGATTGTGTTGGGTGATTTGGAGAATTGTGAAAGTCATCATAATTTTGGATATTATAGCCGTATAAAGCCTGAGGAGGTTGAGAAGGCATTGCGTAAGATAAGGCATTGCGTAAGATAAATAGGAGAAGAGCGACTAGGCAGACGAGATCTCAGTGAATTTTTGGAAGTGCACAGGGAAGACAGGCTTAGAGTGGCTCACTAGACTGTTTAATGTCATCTTTAGGATTTATAATGTCAGATGAATAGATGTGGAGTACAATAATTCCGTATACAAGAAGAAGGGTGATATTCAAAATTGTGATAACTATAGGAGTATCAAGTTGCTAAGCCAACTACAAAAATTTGGGAGAGGGTGGTGAAGATGAGGGTGAGGACGTGTTTCTATTTCCGAGAATCACTTTGGTTTTATATCGAGGCGATCAACTACTGAAGTCATTCATCTTATAAGGAGGTTGGTGGAGCAGTATAGGAAAAGAAAGGGGGACTTACATATGGTATTCATTGATCAGGAAAAAAGTCATATAACAAAGTTCCAAGGGGAAGTCATACGGAGGTGCTTGGAGACAAAGAAGTGTTCTTGTAGCGCACATTAGGGTGCTTCATTTATCACGGGCTAAGACCCGGGTAAGGACAATAGAAGAAGTTTTGAGATACTTCCTAGTCGTTATGGGGTTGCACCAGTGGTCAGGTCACATCCCTTTCTTATTCGCTTTGGCGATGGAAGTATTGACGCGAGATATCCATGGGGGATTGTGTGGTGCATGTTATTTGCACATGATATCGTGCTTATTAACGAGTGCTTATTGACGAGACTCAAAGTTGTGTTAATATTAGGCTGAGGCATGTTGACAGACCCTATAGTCCAATGACTTTACATTGAGAAGGACTACATTCGAATATATGGAATACAAGTTCAATGATGCTACTCAGGAAGCTGAAGTGAAAGTGAGGCTTGATACACAAGTTATCTCCAAGAGAAAAAAATTCAGGAACCTACAGTTAGTTATTCAAGATAACTGGGAGATTGATGATGATATCATACATTGTATTGGAGCAGTATGAATAAATATAGGCTTGTGTATGGGGTTTTGTGTTATAAAAATGTACCCATAAAAATTTAACGGTAAATGCTATAGAGTGGTGATTAGACCGACTATGTTATTTGGAGCGGAATATTAGCCAGTCAAGAACTCTCGTGTCTAGAAGATAAAATTAGCAGAAATTAGGATGGTGAGATGGATGTGTGGGCATACTAGAAGAGACAGAGTCAGGAACGTAGATATTTATGAAAAGGTGAGATGGCCCCTATAGATGATAAGATGCGAAAATGGAGGCTGAGATAGTTCGGGCATGTGAAGAGAAGATGTACTACACCACGGTAAAGAGGTGTGAGAGGTTGATTATGGGAGGTACAAAGAAAGGTATAGGGAGGCTAAAGAAGTTTTGGGAAAAGGTGATTAGATAGGACATGAAGCTTCTTTATCTTATTAAGAACATGACTCTTGAAAAAAATTATAGAGATCGAGAATTAGGGTTAAAGGTTAGTAGGTAGTAAAGCTTTCTGTTTGTTTTTACTGGTAGTTTTAGTATTACTTTTATTTAGTCTTATTCTTGGTTGTCTATATCTATATGATGTTGTTTCTGCTTGACTTTTGTTATTATCTTGCAGTTGTAATTGCTTTTTTCATGTCTTTTCTCATTACATTATTTTGTTTGCTTTATGGGTACGATTATGCTGAGCCGGAAGTTTACAGGAAATAAGCTCTCTGCATGCATAAGGTATAAGTAAGGTTTGCGTACACTGCTTTTCTCAAACTTTACTTATAAAATTTCACTAGGTTTTTTGTTGTTGTTGTGAAAATTACTATGGAATTGTATTTCGCAAATAAAAGTGTAAACCTAGTGTGCCAATTAGAATGTTAAAGTCTTATATCGTTAACACTTCATAAATGGTGCATTTTCCCTACACGCTTATGCAATGTGAATCTGTGTTGTTCGCACAGGCATGTCATTCCTTAGATCATCCATCTTATAAACCCTAAGATATTTTACTTTCAGATTTTTCATTACGCATTTAACAATAATTTGTAGTAGTTAGGGGCGGACCAACATCGGGTATAAAGGGTAACTGAACCCGCTTTAGCAAAATTTTACTATTTACATGTATAAGTTATAGATGAAATAATACATGTATGTAAAAATGAACCTGCTTGACATAGTAATGTGCTGCAGCTTAGTGGTTAAGTGGAGTCATTGTTATAAGAAAACTCAAGTTTGATCCTCGGTACACGCAAACCTTAATATGAATTTAGCCTTTTGAACTCACAAAGGGTACATGCAACATTTAACAATTGTTGTCCACCTAAGGAGTAGCATTAGACAATTCTAACGTCACTACTCAACAACAACAATCCAATATAATCTCACTTAGTAGGGTCTGGAGAAGGTAGTGTGTACGCAGACCTTACCCCTACCCTGGGGTAGAGAAGCTGTTTCCAAATAGACCCCCGGCATCCTTCCCTCCAAGAACTTCTCACCTTGCTCTTGGGGAAACTCGAACTCACCACCTCTTGGTTGGAAGTGGGGGTGCTTACCATCAGAGCAACCCCTCTTGTCAACGTCACGACTCAACACTTCACCAATAATTATGTTGGCTCTTAACCTACTTACTAGGCAAGCCAATATTCAACAACAATATAATTCAATTATTAAACCATTAACTAAGTCATGATATAAATAACACAGTGAAATTAATTTCAAATATCATCATGATTACATAAATCAAAGATAGGGCCTAAACTCACTTAAGTCCTGGTGTCACAATATCATCATGAGAATCCAACAAGAGTAAATAGTCTCATCAACTGAACAACAACATCTGTCCGAAAATAAAAATACATAGACATATATAGATAAGTTGGGAAGGGGGAAATCTGGTTGCGGATCAGATCAAGTAAGAAGTTCACTACAAAGTCTCTTGATATGCTCCTACTTAGCTCGATGGGTACCACAAATATCAGTCTCAGAACCTACACAAAATGTGCAGAAGTATAGTATGAGTATAAAATTACGATGTTTAGTAATTATCAAGTCTAGCCTTGAAGAAGTAGCGACGAGGGCGAACACAGACACTTGCTATCAGTCCAAAATAAAAATGAAAGCATAATTAGAACATGGGCTAAAGCATGATATTATCAATAGAGTCCAATAGTAGAGGCGCAGAAATTTGAAATTTAGATATGCTTTTCAGACAAGGAGATAGAATATAATATCAGTTATCTCAATACATTTTATAATCATGACATGAATCAGTCGACATTTATATATGTAAGAGCCACTGTATGAATCTAGGCTGCAAATGCATGCTCATAATCCAATATCAATACCTTACTGCACAATTTCATATACATGATACTAGCCAAGAGTCCAAACTAGCACTAATCTATGTGCCTTTAACAAGGCCAAAAGAAACATAGATAATCACCTGACTCTAAAGAAATAAATTTATATCAAAGTGTTATTATAGCGTACGGTCCGATCTATTAATAATAATGTTGCAAAATACAAGTCGATTTAATCATAGTATCGTTGTGTTGTATAATCCGATCGACTCATAATGCCATTGCGACGTGCAACCAGATTCAATTATAATGTCATCAATAACAGTATACAATCCCAATGTCCTTGGTGCGAAAATTCTCACCTTTTCTCATTATTTTACTTTCCAACTCAGGAATATGCATATGAAATAATAGAATAATAAAAATGCATATGAATATTTACATGAATAAAAGATATATATGGATAATCATGTATTTCAACTTTCATAATAGTTCAATATGTTTATTTAATATTCTTAAGTCTGACCATGACATCAATAAGAGCAAAATACGCATATACCCAAAAGATTATAAATCAGGAAAGGCGGTTGTATGAGTGGTTAAATTAGAAAGCTCAAAATAGTGAAAGAAGCCCTTCATGTCCAAATTAACAAGCCATAATCCTAGTATGGCTTCTAATCATGATTAAGATTTATGATGTAGGCATAGAATCAAAGAAACATAAATAAATAATTCATAAAGTCCAAATAAGACATATTGTAAGCCTAACTTTGTCTTGATAAGGTCATAACCTAGCTATGCATATAGGCTCGTCGCCTCGCATATACGTAACACCTAAATCAAGCAATAGATAGCAAATAGATCACCTATATGGAGAATTTCCTCTTGCTACCTCTAACTGGTAAGCTTCAATCAATAATAATCGTCTTTTCCTTCAAATTCACCTCCAAACGACTTGAATCTAATCAAATATTACTCAAAGGAGTCAAATAATACTATAAAAATCAATCTGAAATAATAAAGCTTCAATCTTTAATTAAATCCCAAAAACTCAACAAAGTAAACCGGACCCAAATTGTCAAAATCCAAGTCCATGAGCAAATCTTGACTATCTATAACCTCATGAGTCCGAATATGTGGTTAGATTCTAAATTTGGGTCCAAATCAGCCCTCAAATCCCCAGAATACACGCTCTTAATTTGTATACAAAATCCCAAAATTCTCTTGAAATTCCATGATTTTAGTGTAAAAATCTATGGTGAATCAACATATAAAATTAAATCTAGGTAAAAATTACTTACCCTCAGTAGTAATGAAGATCACCTAAAAAATTGCGTCTTCCCGAGCTCCAAAAAATGGTGAGTATGATTTGATCGCTTAAATCGTGTTATAGTCCCGAGTTTGAGAGACTCGAAGTGGGTGTCGTAGCCGGCTAAGGGACATCAACCTCGGGGAAGCTGATGGAGTGCCTAGCACGGGCCACATCGAGAGCAGCATAATCTCGAAGCCAATCAAGAATGAGCGAAAAATTTTTAGGAACACGTTGATCATGGCATTAATTATAGGATAAGGGTTGTATGGAATGGGACAGGTTCGTACAAGGCCATTATACACCTGTACCAATAGAATTCTTTACTTTTATGAGCAATGTACTATTTTGGGATTTTCTCCTCTTATAAAAATAGGACACCAATTATTTTTGTAAGGAAAGATCATTCATTGCAATAGAACATTCTTATTATTCTCTTGTTTAACGTGCTCTCAAACTTTTCTTAAGATTTATTACCTTTACGTTATTGTTCACACCTCATTACTCTTAGCTGACCTCAAGGTCCCTGAACAAGTCAAGCTCGAGGCCCTCTATTGCTTCAACAACACTGATTTAATTTTTTATTTTTTCTTATTTAAGCTCAATATTACTTGATTAATCGCTAGTATTAGAATATATCACGTATCTTTAAAATCATATTTTTTTAACTGTTAAGCTCATTTTTCAAGGTAAATAATTTGGCACCCACCATGGGGCTAAAGATAATAGTGATTATTTTAGTGCTAGTTTTCTGATAATACACGTTATTCTTCACACCTTATCTTGTCAAAGTTTCTTTGATTTCAGGCTTAATCATGTCTAGCACACAATGCACCTGCTCACGACAGTGAGGGACTTGGCGAAAACAGTGGCATAGGGCTCGGTGTACCATCCACAAACCTTGGGGGAGTGCCAAATGTGGAGCCAGTTGATATCAGCTCCCACAACGCTTTAAACACGAATGTAGGTGCAAACCCCGCAAGAAATGCACATCGGGAATCCGGAGGCCAAGAAGCACAAGAGCTGGAAGAAGGATGAGTCAGCCTCCAAGTGATATTCGAGATGCTGCAAGCTCAACAAGTCTCCATCACTTAACTTCAAAGTTAGAACAGAGCTCCTAACACTGCTGAACCAGTAAACACGCAGCACGAACCAGTGCTCGAAAGGCCCGATGAAAGCGGCTCGGGGACTGACCCCACAATCATGAAAATGCTCAAGTAACTGACTAAAAGAATTGAGTTAGGAGAAAAGAATATAGAAGACAACGATAAAAAGGTGGAGACTTACAACTCCCAGGTAGACCAGATACCGGGAGCACCTCCAGTTTTGAAGGACCTAGATGCCAAAAAATTCATACAAAAACCTTTTCCCTCGAGTGCGGATCCGATGCCCATTCCCAAGAAGTTTCGCATGCCCGATATACCAAAGTACAATAGAACAAATGACCCTAATGAACATATTACTTTTTACACCTACGGAATTAAAGGAAATGACTTGAATGATGACGAAATTGAGTCAGTATTGTTAAAGAAGTTTGGAGAAATACTATCAAAGGGAGCTATGACCTACTATCATAACTTAGCTCCTAACTCTATTGATTCATTTGCTATATTGGCGGATGCCTTCGTAAAGGCACATGTTGGGGCCATAAAGGTGGCCACAAGAAAATCGAACGTATTCAAGATAAATAAAGGGACGACGAAATGCTAAGGGAGTTCGTGTCCTGGTTTCAGATGGAAATGATGGAACTACCCCCGGTCTCCGATGACTGGGCATTGCAGGCCTTCATGCAAGGTTTGATGAAAGAAGCTCAATATCATCTAGGTAACTAAAATAGAACTTGATCGAGTATCCAGTCGTGACATGGTCAGATGTGCACAATCAGTATCAGTCAAAAATTAGGGTCAAGGAAGACTAGTTAGGAGCCCCCTCGGGCTCCGTTCACCCAAGCAGATTCGCAGTAAACCCCCCGAGGACACTAACTCGGGATCAAGATTCAACAAAGAACGTTATCAACTATATGATTGAAGAAACAACGGCCCGAGCCACAATACTTCTTGGAGCGATCGAATAAGTGACCATGGTCTAGGTTCTCGGGGGCTCATAAGCAAGAACGCATTTGATAAGCACGTCTACCCCACTGAAACCCTCGATTAACAGAGTACAATTGTAGCATATATGCATCAGGGATTATCTCGGCTATTAGGAGAATCAAAGGTACTAAGTGGCCCAGGCCAATAAAGATCGATCCCTCCCAAAGGAATCCGAACTTAATGTGCAAATATCATGGCATGCATGGTCACAGAACGGAGGACTGTAGATAGCTGAGGGAAGAAGTGGCTAGGTTATTCAATGAGGGCCACCTTCAATAATTCCAAAGTGATCGGGCTAAGAATCACTTTAGGGAGAGGGATGCAGGCAAGAAGAGTGAACCGGAAGAGCCCCAACATTTCATTCACATGATCATCAGTGGAGTCAATGTCCCGCAGGGACCCGTATTCAAATGCACCAAAGTATCCATCACCAGGGAAAAACGGACTCGGGATTACTTGCCCGAAGACACCCTCATATTTAGCGAAGAAGATACCGAGGCTCTATCTCAACCCCACAATGATGCTCATGTAATTTCTATCTTTTTAAATAAAAATTAAGTTAAACATGTTCTCGTGGATTCAGGTAGTTCTGCGAATATTAGCAGGTCTAGGGTCGTGGAACAGCACGGGCTACTCGCTCAAATCATACCGGCATATCTGGTTTTGAATGGATTTAACATGGCAAGCGAGACAACAAAGGGAGATATCATCCTCCCAGTCAGCGTGGCAGAAACCATACAAAACACCAAATTTCATGTCATTGAAGGTGACATGAGATACAACGCTTTGCTCGGAAGGTCATGGATGTATAGAATGAGGGCAGTACCATCGACCCTCCACTAAATGATGAAGTTCCCGATGAAAGATGGCGTGAAAATAGTATAAGGACAGCAGCATGCAACCAAGGAAATGTTTGCAGTGCACGACTCAGCACTGGTGTCGAATCCATCCACATCGGAGAAGTCAAAGGACGAACAGACGTCCAAACAGCAATTACAGCTCATGCCCTCGGTCGAGAGTGGGGGACAAATGTCCGATGAACAGGTGGCTAGGGATGAAGAAGAAGATTTCCTCACTCCCCGAACCTTTGTTTCCCCCGAAGAATCAAATGCGACAAAATCGATGATCGAAGAGCTCGAACAGGTCATATTAATCGAGCATCTTCCGGAAAAAAAAGTATACTTGGGTACGGGGTTAACCCCCGAACTCAGAAAAAAACTCATTCAATTTCTCATCGATAATGTTGATTGCTTCGCTTGGTTCCATTTAGATATGATAGGGATCCCACCGGAGATAACTACCCATTGACTAAGTGTCGATCCCAGATTCAAATCGGTTGAAAAAAAAAGGAGACCTCGGTCCGAGGTAAAACATGCATTCATCAAGGAAGAGGTAACCAAACTCCTAAAAATAGGATCCATAAGGGAAGTAAAGTAACTTGAATGGCTAGCTAACGTAGTGGTAGTTCCTAAAAAGGGGAATAAACTTAGAATGTGTGTACATTACAAAGGTTTGAACAAGGTGTTTCCCAAAGATTCTTTCCCATTGCCTAACATCGATTAATGGATTGATGCTACGGCCGGCCACGAGATCCTTACCTTTCTCGACGCCTACTCTGGGAACAACCATATTCAAATGAACCTGGAGGACCGGGAGAAAACTGCGTTCATCACCAAGTATGGAACATAGTGTTATAATGTAATGCCCTTCGTGCTAAAAACTGCAGGAGCCACATATCAACACTTAGTAAATAAGATATTCAAACATCAAATAGGAAAATCCATGGAAGTGTATATTAATGATATGCTAGTTAAATCCATGCACACAGAGGACCATTTGACCCATTTGCAGGTAACATTCGACATCCTTAGAAAGTATAATATGAAGCTTAATCCCGAGAAGTGTGCACTTTTGGGGTCAGCTTGGTCAAGTTCTTGGGTTTCATGGTGTCGAACAGAGGCATCAAGATCAATCCCGATAAAATCAAAGCCATTGAGGAAATCACTATGGTAAATAATGTGAAAGCCTTTCAACGGATGGCCGATGAATAGCGGCCCTGGGTTGATTCATCTCGAGATTATCGGATCAGATTCATCATTTTTTCTCCCTGCTTAAAAAGAAGAAAAACTTTGCATAGACCAAGGAATGCCAGCGAGCCGTGAAAGAATTAAAAGGGTATCTCTCGAGCCCACCCTTGCTCCATACTCCGAAGGAGGATAAAACACTCTACTTGTATTTATTCGTGTCCGAAGTAGCGGTAAGTGGTGTGTTGGTTCGAGAAGAGCAAGGTACGCAATTTTCTATTTATTATGTAATTCGGACCCTAGGGTATGCCGAAACTAGGTATCCACATTTGGAAAAATTAGCTCTTTCATTAATAAGCACATCTAGGAAATTAAAACTATATTTTCAATGCCATCCTATAAGTGTATTAACTACATATCAGCTTTGAAATATCTTGCATAAGCCCGAATCATAAGGTAGATTGGCCAAATGGGCCATCAAACTTGGAGGATATGATATCGAATATCAGCCTCAGATGGCCATCAAATCTCGAATTTTGGAAGACTTCGTGGCCGACTTCGCACCTTCCCTCGTACTTGAAGTAGAAAAAGAACTCTTGCTAAAAACGGGTACATCGGCGGGGGTTTGGATCCTCTTCATAGACAGTGCCTCAAATGTTAAAGAGTTCGGGCTCGACATTGTTTTGAAACCACCCATGGGCGGTGTTATTAGAAAATCTATCAAAACTTCTAAATTGACTAACAATGAGGCTAAGTATGAAACCATGATTGTAGGTCTTGAACTAGCCAAGGGCCTTGGGGCAGAGGTCATCGGGGCAAAGTGTGATTCCCTTTTGGTGGTAAACCACGTGAACAGGAGCTTCGAGGTTCAAGACGGTTGAATGCAGAGGTACTTGGACAAACTTCAAATAACACTGCACCGCTTTAAGGAGCGAACACTGGACCATGTACCTAGAGAGCAGAATAGTAAGGCCAACGCATTAGCAAATATGGGATCATCAGTCGAAGAAGACGATATCATCCCGGAGGCATTCATCCAACTATCAAAATCAGTGATCAAAGAAGGCCATCCTGATATTAACTCAACAAGCTTAACATGGGACTGGAGGAATTAGAACATCGATTATCTAAAGCATGGGAAGCTCCCTATGGACCCAAAAGAGTCAAGAACACTTCGAGCACGAGTGGCTCGATTCTCGCTCAATGAAAACTGAACGTTATACAGAAGAATCTTTGATGGACCACTGGCGGTGTGCTTGGGACTCGGGGATATAGACTATGTACTACGGGAAATCCACGAGGGCTCCTGCGGAAACCATTCTGATGCGGACTCTTTGACTCGCAAGGTGATCAGAGTAGGGTATTATTAGGATAACATGGAAAAAGATACCAAGGAGTTCATTTGAAAGTGTGATAAGTGCTAAAGATTTGCGCCAATAATTTATCAACCCGGTGAATAACTCCACTCGGTCTTATCCCTATGGCCATTTATGAAAATAGGGGATGGACATCGTCGGCCCCTACCAACGGCACTAGGTAAAGCTAGATTCATTTTATTTATGACTGACCACTTCTCAAAATGATTTGAAGCGGAGGACTTCGAGATGGTATAAGAAAAATAAGTCATCGATTTCATATGGGACCACATCATATGCCGGTTCAAGATACCCGCCGAAATAACATGTCATAATGGAAAACAGTTCGTCGGTAGCAAAGTGACAAAATTTCTCGAGGACCATAAAATCAAAAGGATCCTATCAGCACCTTACCACCCAAGTGCAAATGGGTAGGCTGAGTCCACCAACAAAACCATTATCCGAAACTTGAAGAAAATGCTAGATGATGCCAAGGGGAAATGGAGAGAGGTGTTGCCCAAGGTATTATGGGCATATAGGATGACATAGAAGTCAAGCACGGGGGAGACCCCATTTTCATTGGTATATGGGTCCGAGGCTTTAATCCCAGTCGGAGTCAGAGAGCCTAGTGCAAGGTTTCAGCATGTCCCTGAAGGCTCAAATAACAAAGCAATGAACAATTCTCTCGAGCTATTGGATGAAAAATGTGAGGCCATATTAATACAAATGGCTGTGCAAAAGCAAAGAATCGAAAGATATTACAACTGAAGGACAAACCTCCGATATTTTAAAGTCGAGGACTTAGTACTGAGGAAAGTCACTCTTAACACCCGAGACCCAAACGAAGGGAAGCTAGGTCCTAATTGGGAAGGACCGTACCATATTCTCGGAGTCATAGGGAAAGGATCATACAAACTAGACACAATGGAAGGTGATCAACTACCAAATAACTGGAATATATCAATGCTCCAAAGGTATTACTGCTGAGCTCGAAGACCTTGGGTTTGAAAGCATGCGTTGCACTCTTTTTCTCGTGGATCGGGTTTTATCCCAAATGGATTTTACCAGCAAGGTTTTTAACGAGGCAACACATATATGCTACCAAAGGGTCACTCAACATTCAAGGCTTCTTTTCGATCAACCTCGAATACTGGGGCGCATCACCCTCGGAGGTTATAGCTTTGAGAAAGATATTTTATGCCTAAGAGGGCCTCGATAGGAGAACTTTGTAATGGGCTAAACAGTCAAATAAACCGTGTCCATATAGAATGATCGAGCTCTTATGGCAATACATCTATGCATGTATTAACTTTTTTGAAGAAGCATCTTGGTTACATCAAAAACACTTTGTATCTCATACGAGCTCCACACTTGCAATCCTACGGGAAGCGGCTCAAGGGTCAAAGCACCCCGAAATACCTGGGGACTGTCACTGACAGTCAATACAAGACCTTAAAGAGGCACCCCCTCGAAATGAAGGCCAAGGATAACTCACTCGGGGACTAACTTTCGAACAAGTTCGGAAATTTATCGGGAAAATGATCCAAGTGACAAGCCCGGAGGCTACCACTATACTAAAGACTACGGTCATACAAGGCTACAACTAAAAAATACTATTTGGAGACGTCCGACTTCTGGTATAAATTAAAGGCCTTTAAACATTGAAAAATCGATTAAATCAAGCTACCCCCAGTAAAAGAAAAACATAAGGGGCCTCGATAAATTCGGCCCCGAAAAACCTAAGGGCTTCGATAAATCAGCACTCAAATAGTCTGAGGGCTTCGATCACACCAACCTTCAGAAAACCCTTAAGAGTCATTCAACTATTTCCACACAAACAAGAACGACTAATAAGGTTCTGATACATTGGGCCTTCGAAAAACCCAACGGGTACAAAAATGCATGCTAAGGCATAACTAAAAATTTCATTAAGTCTTTTAGTCGAAAGTGAGGGAAAACTACATATCCATATTAGAGGCCGAAATTTCCCAATTTAAAGAGCCTAAGGGCCAACCTAAAAGAGCCTAAGGGCCAATTCTAAAAAAGAGCCTAAGGGCCGATATACAAGAGCCTAAAGGCCAACTCAAAAATAAATATAAAGTCAAAGATCTATGGGGGTCTGAGACCCCATTCTCGTTTAACTCAGACCCAAAGGACCCGAGCCCGCATGAATTTAACTTTAAATTTGGCTCGGAGATCATCTAAAACCATAAGGGGTATGATCTTGGGCAACAAAAAATATGAACGGAGACAAAATAAAAAGTCAACACAAATCAAGAATAGAAGAAAAAGCTACTTTATATATATTCGGGAAATTTATAAAGCATATTACAACGAAGAACCGTTATACAAAAATAGAAATCTAATCTATTTTCGGGGCCACGTCCCCGAGAGTGCCATTTTTATCTCCGGTTGCTTTATCTTCTGGAGCCTCTTCCCCTTCAGAAGCATCTTTTTCACTTTCTCGGAGCCATTCACCATGTCCTCATCATCAGAGGAGATGAGAAACCTACTATCGATTTCTTGTGCTTGTGCTTCAGCTATGTCCTTGGAAATATCAAACCCTCGAGCATGAACTTCCTCGAGAGTCTCCCTCCGGGCTTGACACTTAGCCAATTCGCTGCTCCATTTTTCCCGGTTGGAGGCCGGCCTCAACTCATCTTGAATAGTCGTGGCTTCTCTCTTGTATATAGCAATGGATTTATCGGCCGCATCTTTCTTCTTATCACCCTCGCCCTTGGCTCGTGCAACTTCAGCCTTAGGATTTGCAACTTCAGTCCGAGCTTTAGCCAGTTCGACACCCAGCCCCTCAACCCTGGCCTGATCCAAGCCTTTCGCTTCAGCACCACGGAGCTGCGCTTCAGCGGAGGCTAGTTGAGCCTTAACAGCTTCCTTTTTGATAGAGAGTCGATCCTTGTTATCCTTCTACTGGTGGAAATCAGCCTGAATTTGATTCACCTCGCCCTGGAGCCGCCCAATCATGTCCAACTTTTGTTGCAACTGAGAAATCGAAATATTCATCTCTGAAGTAGTCCAAGAACGTTGAACTCTGTTAAAATCAAAGTTACCTGCTCATTCAACTCGGACTCGCTTTCTTGGGCTTTGGCCAATGCGGCCTGGAGATCCTTCAGCTCCTCTTCCTTTTGACTACAAAGAAGCCTCAAGGCCTTCTCTTCACCCGACTCTCTTAAGCTTGACCTCACAATGTTTCAGCTCGACCTTGAACTTTGCTACATCCTATATACGAAATAAAGACGCATCAGTAAAAGAGGAAAAATAATGAAGAAAAACTTGCAATGGATAGGACAGGTCCTTACCCAGAAAGAGAGGCGCTGGGAATCTTCAAAAATGGAGGATGCATCATTGAAGTCATCGACACCCTCAACTCCAGCATAGAAACTTTGGAAAGGATCGTCCCCAATGACCTTACCTGGGTCGGGCATATGGAAAGCATTGGCTTCCTCGATTGCCTCCCCGGAATTAGTTGGCAACGAAAGGGAATGACCTGTTGTCGTGACCTCGAGATATTCATTTAGGGAATTCTCATTAACCCCGGGGAACTCAACATTTAGCCCCTCTGATATATTTTTTGAAGACGAAGGGACATTATCAACCTCCGGAGATAGGGTACCTTGCCCATCTTTTTGCTTAGGGCGTCCATACCACAAGGTGGATTTTCTAGTTTGGAAGGTTTGTGGCCTCTACTGACCTCCCGGTCTGAGCCACCAACTCCGATTCTTCCTCATCATTTTCCTCACCATCCGGGGAGGCATGGGCTGAATCTGTGCCCGTTTGAGCAAACCTTTTTCGTAGCCTTCGAGTAGAGGTTTTCTTGCCTTGGGAATCCTTGGGCTCGGAGACCCTTTTTCTTTTATTATCCTTCTTGGGCTTTGGATTTGAAGGCTTGGTCGTTTCCTCGGGCAGACCGGTCTCATCTTGGACGCATCTCCAAGGCCGTGGCTCTTGGCCTCCCATTGGCCCTTCGTCAATTCACACCACTTATGCTTGTCATAAGAGGAGGTGACAGCTAGTTTCCTGACCCAAGCCTCGAGGTCAGGCACCGCCGAGGGTGCCCAAGCATCAGCTACCAAATGAAATATGAGTAAGCTATAAAAAATGAAAGAACAAGAATAGATACAAAGGAAAAGGCGGACTCCACTTACAGTTAAAATTCCAACTCTCCAGGAACGATATTTTTTCTTCAGGGATGATGTCTGAAGTCCTGAATCTAACAAATTGGATCATCTAGCCTCAATCTTTGGTTTCATCAGTTCTGGCAAAGAAGGACTTGGTGGTTCGACGTTGCAGCTTGGTGAGCCCTCGAAATAACTAGGGCCGATATAACCAAACTAGGTAGCTGAGGGTGAATTCTAAACCCTCGGCCTTCTCATAGAAGTACCGCAACATGATCACGATGTGCCAGAACAAAAAGTTGATTTGGCCGAGGGTGACTTCGTATGTCTTGCAAAAGTCGACCACCACCAGATCGAGGGGGCCCAGTGTGAAGGGGTAAGTGTAAACACTCAAAAAACCCTCCTTATGGGTATTTATGCTTTCATCAGGCTTCAAGATCTTAATCATTACCTCATCCTCCCATCGGCAATCCTTCCTTACATCCTTGACGAGTTGCTTGGTTATTAGGCTAATATATTGTGACACGTGCTCGCATCGGCCCTCGATATTTAGAGGATTCTCGATACCGAAGTTCTTTTTGATAATGCAGTCACCAGGTGATCTCTTCAAGTGTCAGCGGCACCACCAGTTTGGTCGGCCAGGAGGCTGAGGAGGATGATTCTTTATCTTTTTTAGGGACCTTCTTGGAAGTTTTGGCCATAGTTGTAAGGTAAGAAATATAGGTGAGCAGGGATATAGTATTTTCGGCTAGAGCTTGAAATTTTACGGCGTTTAAAGAGGCAAAGGAAACAGGTAGCTAAAGAAAAAATTGGAAGAGCTTGAAGAAAAGTAAATTTATTTAAGGAAGACCCTCCATATTTATAGAGGGTCAACGGCATTTCTAAGGTGTTAATGGCCAACCATTACTGACGTGCATTAAACATTTTTGGAAGTGTTCCAACGAGACATTTCGGTAGCTTTGATCGTTGATTCCACAAGGATTATGTCATCAAGAGAGGCTCGAGAAAATCAAGGTTCAAAATCGTTTCATATCATACCATTCTAAGAAACACGAGGACTATCTGTGTACGGTCAAAATCGAGGAGTATGATTTGATTGCTTAAATCAGGATATAGACCCGAGTTTGAAAGACTCAAAGTAGGTGTCATAGTCGGCTAAGGGACACCGACCTAGGAGAAGCTGATCGAGTGCCTAGCACGGGCCGCATCGAGGGCAGTGTAATCTCGAAGCCAATCAAGAATTAGCGGAAATTTCTCAGGAACACGTGGATCAGGGCATTAATTATAGGATAAGGGTTGTACGAAATGGGCCAGGTCCGTACAAGGAAATTATACAGCTGTAGAAATAGAGTTCTTTACCTTTATGAGAAATGTACTATTTTGGGGTTTTCTCCTCCTATAAAAAGAGAACCCCAATTATTTTTGTAAAGAGGGATCATTCATTGCAATAGAATATTCTTATTCTTCTCTTGTTTAACGTGCTCTCCAACTTTTTTTCAGCTTTATTGTCTTTACTTTATTGTTCATACCTTATTTCTCTTAGCTGACCTCGAGGTCCCTGAACAAGTCAAGCTCAAGTCCCCTTGCTCCCTCAACAACGCTGATTTGGTTCTTTATTTCTTCTTATTTAAGCTCAATATTACTTGTATAATTATTAGTATTAGAATATATCATGTATCTTTAAAACAATAAAATATCTTTAATTATTAAGCTCATTTTTCGAGGTAAACAACATATGGATAATCATGTATTTCATCTTTCATAATAGTTCAATATGTTTATTTAATATTCTTAAGTCTAATCATGACATCAATAAGAGCAAAATAAGCATATACCCAAAACATTATAAATCAGGAAAGGCGGTTGTATGAGTGGTTAAATTAGAAAGCTCAAAATAGTGAAAGAAGCCCTTCATGTCCAAATTAACAAGCCATAATCCTAGTATGGCTTCTAATCATGATTAAGATTTATGATGTAGTCATAGAATCAAATAAACATGAATAAATAATTCATAAAGTACAAATGAGACATATTTTAAGCCTAACTTTGTCTTGATAAGGTCATAACCTAGCTATGCATATAGGCTCGTCACCTCGCATATACGTAACACCTAAATCAAGCAATAAATAGAAAATAGATCACCTATATGGAGAATTTCCTCTTGCAAGGATGACAAGAGAATTACCTCTAACTGGTAAGCTTCAATCAATAACATTCGTCTTTTCTTTCAAATTCACCTCCAAACGACTTGAATCTAATCAAATATTACTCAAAGGAGTCAAATAATGCTATAAAAATCAATTATTTAATTGTCAAAATCCGAGTACATGGGTAAATCTTGACTATCCATAACCTCATGAGTCCGAATATTTATTTAGATTCTAAATTCGGGTCCAAATCTGCCCTCAAATCCCCAGAATACACCCTCTTAATTTGTATACAAAACCCCAAAATTCTCTTGATATTCCATGATTTTAGTTTAAAAAAGCTATGGAGAATAAACATATAAAACTAAATCTAGGTAAAAATTACTTACCCTCAGTAGTAATGAAAATCTCCTCAAAAATCACCTCTTCCCGAGCTCCAAGTATTAAAAAATGGTGAAAAATGAGCCAACCTCAAAATATAAGGGTCTACTATGCATTTCACACATGAGCTCAGTGAGTCGTAGGTGCCTCGCATTTGCGAGCTATCTACGCAGACTCTTTCTCTGCTTCTGCGTAAAGATATGTTCATATACACCATTGCCAGCGCGGCATAAATCTTCAGGTGCGTCTAACACAGGAGCGCTCAATCTCTATTTTTGTGGGCTCCATCACCAGGCATGGCCTTCAGAGGCACGCAATCCATTTCACAGATACGCCATACATACCTGCGCAGGTCCAACCATATGTGCAACCAATCACCAATACCAGCCCCTTCGTTGATGCGACTATAACAAAATATGTGCAACCTCACACTGGTGCACTAAACTCTGCAGGTGAGACACACTTGAACTAGCATCATAAAACCACTCCAACATGGTTTAGAACCATCTCGAAACACACTTGATCCCCTTGGTCCACTATCTAATCAAACCAACAAATCCAGTACTTAATTTAAACTTATTTAAAGACTCGAGAGACCATAAATAACATCAAAATCATGAATCAAAGATCAAATGTAGTAGCTCGCCTGGTTTATGGATCATCGATGCATGTTTTTGACAGTCGTCTCATCTTCGTACGAAGTTCTTCACATATTTCTCCATGTCGATCCAGTAATAGCCAACCCTGATTATCTTTCGAACCTAAGATTTTGCCCCCGATTGGTTTTTGTAGGTGCCTTCATGAACTTCTCTCAAGACATATTCGGTATCTCTCAGCCCCATGCATATGGCAAGCGGCCGTCAAATGTTCTTCTAAACTAATTCCCTTTGGACAGGATAAATTTGTCTACCTTCGTGTGCAGAGCTCTTGATTCTTTAGGATCCTAGGGAAACTTCCCAATCTTCAAATAATTTATGTATTTGTTCCTCCAATCCCAAGTTAAACTTTTTGATTTTCGGGCTGGTCTTCTTCTACTACCGATTTCATGAGTTGTAGGACTATTCTTGAATTGAATTCATCATCATCAACCGATGACCCCAAGCTACCCAGAGCATTATCCTCGCCATTTTGATCTTGGGACACTTGTTGTAGTGTCCATTCCTTGAATTGATGTAGTGTTACATGCAATTTGTCTAAATACCTTTGCATTCGTTCCTCTTTTACTTCGAACGTCCCATTGACTTAATTTACCACAAAGAGGGAATCACACTTAGCTTCGATCACCTCGACCCCAAGGTTATTAGCCAATTTAAGACCTGTAATCATGGCCTCGTGCTCGGCCTTATTGTTAGTCAATTTCACAGTTCTAACAGACTGTCTGACTATGTTACCGTAGGCGGCTTCAACATAATGCCGAGTCTGGACTCTTTTGCGTTTAAAACACCGTCTGTAAAGAGGGTCCAGATTCTCAAGTAAGCCCCTAAGGTTAACAACAATTACTTTTTAACTTTGGGTATTAAGGCAGGTGTAAAGTCTGCCACGAAGTCATTGAAGATTTTTGATTTGATGGCAGTTCAAGGACGATACTCGATATAGTACTCGCTAATTTCTACGGCCCACTTGGCCAACCGAACCGAGAGCTCGGGTTTGTGCATAATGTTCCTTAGCGGGTACGAGGATATGACACATATGAGGTGGCATTGAAAGTATGATTTCAACTTTCTGGAGGCGTTTAGCAAAGCGAGTGCCAATTTTTTCAGGTGAGAATACCTTGTTTCAGCCTCACCTAGAGTTCTACTAACATACTAAATAGGAAATTGTGTACCTTCCTCTTCCCAGGCAAACACTCCACTTACCACCACCTCGGATCCCGCCAAGTAATGTCATGACCTGGATTTCCCACCCTCAGGAGTCCTGATGGCGCCTACTAATAGGAGCTGCTGTTGGGGGCTCGGGCTACTGCATAAAAGAGGAAGCACGTGTTCTCGCCATCTGCAAAAGAACAAAGTAGAAAGACAAGCAGTTTTTGAGAAACAGAATCGCACGACAAGGAAGAACAAAAGTGAAATTTTCCTAACTCTATAGCCTCTGGGGATAAATACAGACGTCTCCGTACCAATCCCTCAAACTCTACCGAGTTTGTCCATGAGTTGTGAGACCTATGTAACCAGGTGCTCTGATACCAACTTGTCACGACCCAAATTTCCCACCTTCGGGGGTCGTGATGGCGCCTACTATTAGGAGCTAGGCAAGCCAATTATCAATTACCTCTTTTAGTGAACATCGACAATATTAGAAACAATGAAGCATTTAATAATAAAGCGGAAGTCTCAAATGTAATTAACTGAAAGAAATGCGGAAGTTTAACAAAATCCTCTACCGAAGACTGGTGTCACAATACTCACGAACATCTAGAGAATACTAAATACAAGGTTTGAATGAAACATAAAACTGTCTACTTCGGTACAAATGATAACAAACTGAATAAAATAGAAAGGGACTCCGGGCCTGCGGACGTTAGTAAGGCTACCTCGAATGTCCCTGGACTGAAAGCTCGCTCCCAGAATGCTACTGCTACTCAAATGTTGCTCCAACACCTGGATCTGTGCAAAAAGATGCACAGAGTGTAGCATCAGCACAACCGACCCCATGTGCTAGTAAGTGCCTGGCCTAACCCCGGCGAAGTAGTGACGAGGCTAGGACCAGACTACCAGATAAACCTGTACAGTTTAAATATATACATACAACGGAACGAAATACGGGAAGTACACAGTCAACAAACAGAAGGGGGGATCATGTTATGGGGAGGCAACAGTTATAATTAGGAAATCACAATATAAGATAGAAACAACCAAAGAATTTTATAGCGAGTCAAGAACACGAATATTCCAAATAAAACACACTGGCGCCAGCCACTGTTGCGGCGTGCAACCCGGTCCTCAAATATCACTATTGCGGCGTGCAACCCGATCCATGAATATCGTTTATCATTGTTGCAGCGTGCAACCCGACCCTCATATATCATTATTGCGGCGCGCAACCCAATCCATATAGATATTATTTATCATTGTTGCGGAGTGCAACCCGATCCATATCGTTTATCATTATTGCGGTGTGCAACCTGATCCATATCGTTTTTCATTGTTGCGGCGTGCAACCCGATCCATATCTTTTATCATTGTTGCAGCGTGCAACCCGCTCCATCAATATCCTACTTTCTCATCCAAAAACCAGTCACAAATACGGGGCAAGAAGTAAACAAACAACAAGGGAAGAAAATCCCGGCAAGGGAATATAACAAAGCAGTTAAATCCTGGCAAGGGAACAATATCAATAAACTCAATGTCCCGGCAAGGGAGAAAATCAACAACCAACAAAACATCCCAGCAAGGGAATAACAAATAAACCATCTCTTTTTTTCATACTTTACTTCATAATTTACTCCATCAATCGAGGCAATGCTCCAGAGAATCAAATCATCATAACGTCTTTCATACGTTCTTTAAAATATATAGGAATCCTCAATTAAGCAAGGAAATTTCAACAAAACATGAAAATCACATTTCAAGGACTCACGGTCATGCTAGACACCAATGTATAGATACTCGTCACCATGCCTATACACCGTACTCGACAATTAGCAAGTAGCAAACAAGACTCAACTCCTATTCCCTCAAGCCAAGGTTAGACCAAACACTTACCTCAAATTCTCCAAACTCAAATCAAGCCTCAAGTATAGCTTTACCCCTCGAATTCACCACCAAACCGCTCGAATCTAGTCACAAATTACATGAATGTATCAACAAATTCTAATTGAATAAATTTGAATACATGAAAATGAATTGAAGGGATTAACTAAAAATTGACTTACAAATGATTTGGGGAAGAAAGTTTTCTTGGAAAATCGCCTATGTAGTGTTTGAGTTGAAAGAATGAAGAAATGGGTTGAAAATTCGTCTAAGTATGAAAAATGCAGGCCTCAGATGAGGGAAATGCGAACATGGGTTCGCAATTGCGAACCCAGCAGGTCTAGGAAACGCGAGACTTTTGTTCGCATTTTCGAACACGGGCCAGTTGAGGAAGCTTCGCATTTGCGAACTTCTTGGTCGCATTTGCAAACTCTGGCCAATAGGAGCACCTTCGCATTTGCGAAGAAATTTCTCGCATTTGCAAGAAGGGTCAGACCTGGGCTAACTTTGCAATTGAGAGAAGCCTTCGCATTTGCTAACCAGGCTTCGCAAATGCGAAGCCTGCAGGGCTGAAGCACCTGATTGAAAATCTGCAACTCCAAAGCTAAAAAATGCAACTCGACACCTATCCAAAACTCACCCGAGCCCTCGGGGCT
Organism: Nicotiana glauca; assembly: GCA_026770625.1. Taxonomy (NCBI): domain Eukaryota; kingdom Viridiplantae; phylum Streptophyta; class Magnoliopsida; order Solanales; family Solanaceae; genus Nicotiana; species Nicotiana glauca. Next base: position 88,349 of record MU785236.1, on the reverse strand, counting down.
CCAAACCAAATATGCACACCACCTCAAAACATCCTACGGACTTACTCGTAACATCATATACATAAAATCAAGCCTCAAATCACATGATTTATTCCAACCTTTCATAAAACACAAATTTTCCATTTTTAAGTCCGAAACACGTCAAATGACATCCGTTTTCAACCAAACTTTACAGAAAGTGCTTAAATCACATATAAGACTTGTACCGGGCATCGGAACCAAAACACGAGCTCGATACCTTATTCATCTGATCAAATTTTCTTTCCATTTTCCTTAATTAAATTTTAGAAAACAATTTCATGCAAAAATTCATTTATCGGGCTTGGGACCTCGGAATTCGATTCCGGGCATACGCCCAAGTCCCATATTTTCCTACGGTCCGTTTACCCAAAATGTTGATTAAAGTCAGCTTTAATCATATTAATATCAAAATTTATTAATTTTTACACAAAATACATATTTAAGCTTTCCGTCTAAGTGCTCAGACTGCGCACGTAAATCGAGGCAACTAAAAGTGAGGTTTTCAAGGCCTCGGAAGTGCGGAAAAGAGAGAAAACATGTGATGACCCTTTGGGTCATCACATTCTCCACCTTTAAAGCAATTGTTCATCCTCGAACGGACAAAAGAAAGAAGTACCTGAGTCGGGAAATAGATGAGGACAACGGCTCCGCATATCAGACTCGGACTCCCAGGTTGATGCCTCAGGAGGCTAACCTCTTCATTGGACACACACTGAAGGAAAACTCTTGGATCTCAGCTGACGAACCTGCCGGTCTAGAATAGCTACCAGCTCCTCCTCATAAGACAAATCCTTGTCCAACTGGATAGTGCTGAAATCTAACACGTGGGCTGGATCGCCGTGATACCTCTAAAGCATGGACACATAAAACATTGGATGAATGACTGACAAGCTAGGTGGCAAGGCAAGTCTATAAGCCACCTCTCCTACACGATCAAGAATCTCAAATGGACCAATGAACCTAGGGCTAAGCTTTCCCTTCTTCCCAAATCTCATCACGCCCTTCATAGGCGATACTCGGAGCAATACTCGCACGCCAACCATGAAAGCTACATCTCGAGCCTTACGATCTGCATAACTCTTTTGCTGCGACTGAGCCAAACGAAGCCTATCCTGAATGATCTTCACCTTATCCAAGGCCTCCTGAACTAAATCTGTGACCAATAACCGAGCCTCTCGCGGCTCAAACCATCCAACTGGAGACCGACATCGCCTACCATACAATGCCCCATATGGAGCGATCTGGGTGCTGTACTGGTAGCTGTTGTTGTAGGCGAACCCTGCTAAAGTCAAAAATTGGTCCCACGAGCGTCCAAAATCGATGACACAGGCTCGGAGCATATCCTCTAATATCCGAATAGTCCGCCCGGACTATCCGTCCGTCTGAGGATGAAACGTTGTGCTCAACTCAACCCGTGTGCCCAACTCTCGCTGAGCTGCACCCCAAGAATGCGAGTTAAACTGCGTACCCCGGTCCAAAATGATAGATACTGACACACTATGAAGGCGAACAATCTCCCGGATATAAATCTCAGCTAACCTCTCGGGTGAATAGGAGACTCCACAGGTATGAAATGTGCTGACTTGGTCAGCCTATCAACAATAACCCATATCGCATCGAACTTTTTCCAAGTCAACGGAAGTCCGGTAACGAAATCCATGGTAATCCTCTCCCACTTCCACTCGGGAAGCTCAATCCTCTGAAACAAACCACTAGGCCTCTGATGCTTGTACTTAACCTGCTGACAGTTCAAACACCGAGCCACATATGCAACAATATCCTTCTTCATCCTACGCCACCAATAATGATGTCGCAAGTCATGATACATCTTCGCGACGCCTGGTGAATAGAATACCGAGAACTATGGGCCTCCGCTAAGATCAACTCTCGAATCCCATCGACATTGGGCACACAAACTCGCCCCTGCAATCTCAAAACACCATCACTATCTAAGGTCACATTCGTGGCACCTCAACGTTGCATCGTGTCTCTCAAGACACACAAATGGGGATCATCAAACTACCGATCACGGATACGCTCCAATAATGAGGAACGAGCGACCGTGCATGCTAACACTCTACAGTGGCTCAGGCCGGGAGTGGGATCACTTTTCAGGAGGTGGCCAATGTGGGCCGTAGAGTTGAGGTGGTCCTGCCACAGGGAGGCTCTGACACCAACTTGTCACGACCCGGATTTCCCACCCTCAGGAGTCATGATGGCGCCTACTAATAGGAGCTGCTGCTGGGGGCTCGGGCTGCTGCGCAGTAGAAGAGAAAGCACGTATTCTCGCCATCTTTGAAAGAACAGAGTAGAAAGACAAGCAGTTTTTGAGAAACGGAATCGCAAGACAAGGAAGAACAAAAGTGACATTTTCCTAACTCTATAGCCTCTGGGGGATAAATACAGACGTCTCCGTACCGATCCCTCAAACTCTACCAAGTTTGTCCGTGAGTTGTGAGACCTATGTAACCTAGTGCTCTGATACCAACTTGTCACGACCCGGATTTCTCACCTTCGGGGGTCGTGATGGCGCCTACTAGAATCAAGCCTCAAATCACATGATTTATTCCAATCTTTTATAAAACACAAATTTTCCATTTTAAAGTCCGAAACACATCAAATGGCGTCCGTTTTCAACCAAACTTTATAGAAAGCACTTAAATCACATATAAGACTTGTACCAGGTGTTGGAACCAAAATACGAGCCCGATACCATAGTCTTCTGATCAAATTTTCTTTCCATTTTCCTTAATTAATTTCAGAAAACAATTTCACACAAAAATTCATTTCTCGGGCTTGGGACCTCAGAATTCGATTCCGGGCATAAGCCCAAGTCCCATATTTTCCTACGGACCCTCCGGACCGTGAAATCATGGATCCGGATCCGTTTACCTAAAATATTGACCAAAGTCAACTTTAATCATATTAATATCAAAATTCATCAATTTTTGCACAGAATTCGTATTTATGCTTTCTGGCTATGCGCCCGGACTGTGCACACAAATCGAGGTGACTAAAAGTGAGGTTTTCAAGGCCTCGAAAGTGCAAAAAAGAGAGAAAATAGGTGATGACCCTTTGGGTCATCACAAGTAAAGGTACAACTGCTCATCCACGTTCAGAGTATGAAGCAGGGGTGGACTCAAAAGGAACTGTTTGAGTTCTTCTAAAGCTAGTTGGCACTATACAGTCCAAGAAAAGTTACTCTTCTTCTTCTTCAGCGGTAAGAAGAGTCAATGGCTTTTATCTGAGGACCTCGATATGAACCGGCACAGGGCAACAATGCGCCCGGTTAACCTCTAAACGACCTTGGTACTGTCCACCACGGTGATGTCTTGTATAGCCTTTATTTTATTGGGACTGATCTCGATCCCTCAATTATATCTCTTCAATTTGTCAATTGTTTTCAACAAATATTTCAAATGGTCCTTAGCTCACATGGAGTTAACTAACATGTCGTCAATATAAACCTCCACTGATTTTCCTATCTATTCTTCGGACATCCGGTTTACTAGGCGTTGATAAGTGGAACCAATTTTCTTTAGTCCGAACGATAATATGTTATAACAATAGGTGTCGAATTTAGTGATAAATGAAGTTTTTCCTTGGTCATCCGGTCCGAATTTGGTTGTACCCGGAATAGGCTTTAAGAAAGCTGAGTATCTTGTGCATGGTTGTCGCATCGATCATGCGATCGATGTTAGGCAAAGGAAAAGAGTCCTTAGGGCAGGCCTTGTTCAAGTCTTTGTAATCGATGCACATTCTTAATTTATTTCCTTTTTAAGCACCACCACTACGTTAATTAACTAGACCAGGTATTAACTTTCTGTATAGAACCTATTTTAAGGAGTTTAGATACCTCATATTTGATGAATGCATGCTTGTCTTCGGATCGAGGTCTCCTCTTCTGTTTGACCTGGTGGAGCTTCAGATCCAAACTCAATTTATGAGTAGTTATCTTCGGTGGGATCCCTGTCATATCAAGATGGGACCATGCAAAACAAGATATGTTAGTTTTAAGAAAGCTAATGATTTTTTTCCTGAGATTGGGCGTCAACCCCGTACCTAGGTATACCTTTCGATCCGGCAGGTGTTCGGTCAATATAACTTTCTACAGTTCTTTGACCATAGATTTGGTAGCCGGTATCATCAGGATCTATGAATGATCTAGGAACTCTGTAATCATCTTCCTCATCAACTTCTCGTCCCTCCAGTATGACCGGGATCGGCATCAGTGATTACTATTTAACTTTGGCCTTTTTGGTTGGCTCCTTGCTTTTTACCATCAAAATGGTGGGTACTAGGAGTACTTCATCGACTTTGAACATTTCCTTTGCGACCAGATGCTCTGCGTACACTGTCTTGATCCCTCCCATTGCAGGGAACTTTAATGCCTGATGCACGGTCGAAAGTACCGCCCTCATGTTGTGAACCCATAGTCTTTCTAATAGAGCATGATATCTAATATCCCCTTTGATCACATATAATTTTGTTTCCTGAATGGTCTCGATGTTGTTCACCATTAAGGTTATTTCCACTTTAGTAGTTTCACATGCCATGTTAAATCCGTTCAACACCCGGACTGCTGGCACTATCTGGTCTTGTAGACCAAACTGCTCTACGACCCTCGATCTGATGATGTTAGCCGAGCTACCTGGATCAATCAACACATGTTTAACTCGAGATTTATTTACAAGTATAGATATTACCAGTTCATTATTATGCAGTTTTATGATGCCTTCAGCGTCCTCATCGTTCAACAAAATGATTCCCTTAGGGATGTAATCTCATGTTCATTTTTCCTTTGTGATGGACACCTTAGTGCGCTTTAGCATTGGTCTCTGGGGGGGATGTTGATGACGTGATGAGGTTCTTCGTGTTGGGTCTGTTTGTTGGAGTCCCTGTTCCTGAAGTGATTTTTGGCTCGATCACTCATAAATTCCCCGAGATGCCCGTTATTGAATAACCGGGCCATTTCATCTTAACTGTCGGCAGTCATTGTTTCTATGGCCATGAGTGCCATGATACTTGTACATCAAGTAGGTTCTTTTTGGGTAGGGTCAAACTGCAATGGTCGAGGCCATTTGATATCCTTGATGTGCTTGATGGAAGATACGATGCTGGCATCATCGATATTAAAGTTATATTCTGATAACCTTGGTGCCTCCCTGGACCTAAGTGGTCATGAGTCTCCGGATATTGTGGCCTCGATCGTTCCTCTTTTGGTTCCTTGTAGGGTTACGCGCAGATATGTTACCTCTCCGATTTCTGCTATACGGTTGATACCGATCTTTATACAGTCTTGATTCATAAATCGATGACTCTCTTATACCTGTCATTAGTTCTGATGGGATAAACGGACCCGGATAGGGCCCCGAGCTGGCCATTCTCGGCTCTGATTTTTAATTGGTATCTGCTATGGACGTCGGCCCAAGCTACCGCCAGGTACTCTATCAAATTTTATTTTAATTGCTGCAAACCCAAGGGTCTTCGGGGGTTAAGTCCTTGAGTGAACGCCTGACGGTCCAATCATCCACAACCGGAGGTAAGTCCATTTATTCCATTTGAAACCTCGATACGAACTCCCTAAGCATTTAGTTTTCTCTTTGTTTTACCTTGAAAAGATCTGATTTTCTGGTCTCAACCTTGGTGGCCCCGGCATGCACTTTTACAAAGGCATCTGTAAGTATAGCAACTGAATCAATAGAATTTTAGGGTAAGTTGTGATACCATAATTTCTCCTTTTCACATGGTTCATCCAACTTTTTAGCAAAACCAACTGGATCTCGTCATCTTCTAAGTCGTTTCCTTTGATGACACACGTGTAGGAGGTCACGTGCTCATTTTGATTCGTGGTTCCATTATAATTTAGAATATCAGACATACAGAACTTCTTCGGGATTGGCTTCGGTGTTGCGTTCGGAGGAAAAGGCTTTTGAACAAATTTCTTGGAGTCCATGCCTTTCAATATTGGGGGCGCTCCTGAGATTTGATCGACTCTGGAGTTATAAGTCTCCAGTTTTTTTTCGTTAGCCTCAATTTTCTTTTCCCCCGATTCCACCCGCTTTGTCGGTTGCTTAAGCATATTTATTATTTTGGGATTGGTCTCGAGGTCAGCTTCATCCGACCTTTCTGCGACTTGGTCACTTCTTGGGGATTTTTCCGAGGATGGTTCAGGCTCAACTCTGCTTGGGGACGCGGCTTTGATTATGCAGTTATGCTATCGCCGCGTGTTGGGCTTATAAAATTTATTTAAAGTCGTTGGTCGGGCTCCTCAATGAAAGTTGTTCTTATGGTCGATCGGCAGGTTGGCGTCCATGGCCACATGTGAGTCGCATCGACTGGGTCTGCAACCAGCACTCCGTTGGGATCGGCATTAGCGTTCAAGTCATAAAACTGAGAGTTTGACATTTTTAGGTCGACCTGAAATTAAAATCGCAAAGAACAAGCGTAAAACACAGTGTGTTATGGAAATTTGTATCAAACTATCACTATTATCCTTAGCCGGACTGTGGGCGCCAAACTGTTTACTCTTAAAAATGAATAACAACAACAACAACAACTACACAGTAAAATCCCATATAGTGGGTTCTAGGGAGGGTAATGTATACGCAGACCTTACCCCTGCCCCGATAAGGGCAGAGAGGCTGTTTCCGGTAGACCCTCGGCTTAGGAAGACGAAAATAAAGTAAGAAAAAGCAAGAGGAGAGAATAACAATGAATAACAATTGAATTCTACGTGATTTTAAGGATAATGTGAATTAATCTAATACAAGTGTTCAATAACGTTAGATGAGCAAATTAAAGATAGAATAAACAACCAAACCAGTATTACAATTGAGTCTGGGATCGGTTATGAGCTTAACAATTGGTCTGTCTTCGGTTTGGAGCCAAATACTTATGAAGAACTATGAGCAAAAGTAAGGTCTTTGAATAACTTTTAGAAGGAGAGAAAACAAATGTATATTGTCTTGGTATGCGTGTTAAAGTATCCCTATTGAATAATAAACTCCCCCTTTATATATTAGGGGAGTTTTACCCTATGTGCAATTCTAAGAAAGATAAAATTCTTTTCTTTTTTTAATGACTGATCCGTTGTCGATACTGGCCGATGGTAGGTGCTTCTTTAGGGCCTCAGTACGAGAGGTTCCTGGCTTCGATCCTAATTCCGTGTAGATCCTTGCTTCATTTGCCTCTAATGGGAAATCGGGATGCTCACTAGCGCTGGTTTCACCCGTATACAAATATAGAAATATGACTTTTGTTATAGTTTCACTATTTTAAGGCCAGACTAAAGTATCGATGAAGTTACTACCACTTCAGCTGAAAGATAAAAATAAACAAGAAATGAATGGATGGACAAGGAAAACTGAAGCCGAGTGTAACAAAAAGTAAAAGATTCGCATTTTGAATAGGGAAACAAAAAACAAACAGTTTGAGAAATGTTTTTTTTTTAAAAGAAATATCAACGTCTCTTATATAGTCAATTCATCCTGATCTACACAAATTTTGGGTTCTTCCAACCATGTTCCTTCTAAAATAATACTCCATTGTATTTAATTTTAATTCCTCAGAGTAGAATAAATAAATTATCTGTTAAAGAAAAAGTGCGTAAAGTAGATTCAATTGTCTTCAAGTTATTATTCTACATTTTTCTCGAGCATCCCATCTAAAAAGATTAACAAAAGAAAAAAACATATAAAAAAATCGAAAGAGTATTTAATTGGCTTGGATATGAGGATATCTGTTGCTCTCACGGGAGCTGTGGTAATCAATAGAGGTGCTTACGTGGTTGACAATCATTTGATGAAATTAGATACTGTGGTGACCCACAAAAAGATTATCCAATTATCATGTCTGTACGTCGAACGTGTCAAAGATGGAGAGTGGAGCCTACGACCAGTCAGGATTGGTCACACTATATGACGTGGCATTTATGTAGCCAAAGTCTCTACGGTTTGGTACTGGAAGAAATGTAAGCCACTCGTTTTAAGTGGCGGAGATTTCTCAGTCCTTTTGCTTTGTGAAAATTATTAGAGTTAAGCCAATAGGGCCCTTAGTTATTTGGGTTGTCTCCAGAAGGACCAATAATTATTCCTTGTCATTTTCTTAATATGGTCGAAGAACCAAATACCCAATGAATCAATTATGGTAAATGGTAATCTATATATAATTAAAAGGAGAGGAAAAAGCCTTCTCCTTAAGCCAGATGGCAACCTAAAAAAATGCCACATGGCATAATTAGTTATTTAGTTTGTAATTAGTTATTAATTATCATTTTAGAATTTAATATATATGGTAGTTTTTTAGTTTATTTTATTAT